>JAWQRP010003990.1:0-12506 GCA_033557875.1 Quadriops clusia
AGAATTACTTGACGATTTAAAATATGTAAAAAAAAATTCATCTTCATCATCACTTTTATGGATCCAAGTGCGCTTGCGCAAAAACTATGCGCGGCAAAACAAAACACTACTAGCGTTTTTTGGAGCTAGAGGTGCTGAGTAAATCCTGCAAGTTTTATTGTTCTAAGTTTGTTAATAACGCTGTAATTTAAGTGGGCCTTCTTAGCTGGACCACCTTGTATACTATATTTTTTTGATATGATGATGTTAACATCTTCTTTGTTCCAGAGGCCGAATCTCGAAAGAAAAAAGAATGGCGGGGACATAATGGGCCGCAATGGCGCCACGCTAACACTGCTGGCGGGTCTGCTGGTGGCGCTGCCCGAAGTCCTCGCGCAGAACCACCACCACCACGACCCTTCCTCCAACCAATGCCCCAGCTTCGCGGCGAACCCCTCGTGCCCCTGCTACAACTTCGAAGACGGCATCTTCCTCGAGTGTCCCGCGGCCACGGCCAACTCGCTGCACGCCGTCTTGGAGATCATCAACGGCCCGATCCAGTCGCTGAGCGTGTACGACTTGGACAAGTCCATCGACCATCTCACCCCCGATTTCTTTCCGGATACCACAATCATCAAGCACCTGCAGATCAGCCAGTCGAACGTGGAGGAGTTACATGACGACTGCCTCCTGACTTTGAAGCCCGAGCTGGAATCGTTCAGCTTGGTTTCCGGGAAGCTCAAGGAGATCCCTCAGAAGGCCTTCAGCGGTCTAATCAAACTGATAGCTTTAGATTTAGAATCCAACGAGATAACAGACTTGCCCAGTTATAGTTTCTACGGGCTGCATCTTATAAAACTTAACATGAAAGGGAATCAAGTGACGAAAGTCTCCGAATACGCCTTCGCCGGCCTAGAAGACACCCTCTCCGAGTTGGACCTCGCGGAAAACAAGCTCACGGCTTTCCCGATGCCCGCCTTAAGACGCCTTCAAAGATTGCGACTCTTAAGGTTGGCATGGAACGAAATCAGTGCCATCCCGGACGATGGGTACTCCCGCATGGACTCCTTGCTCTTCATGGACTTAAGCTCAAACAATTTCGAATCCCTACCAGAAGACTGCTTTAGGCCTACGCCCTCGATACGTACGCTGTCCCTCTACTACAACGTTATCGAAAGTGTTCACCCGGACGCTTTGACCTCCCTGAAGAACTTGGAAAGCATCGACCTGAGCCACAACAAAATCGTTTTCCTCGACTCGAGCACGTTTCATACCAACAAGAAACTGCACACCATCGACCTGAGCCACAACCACGTCCACTACATCAGCGGGGTTTTCGCGTATTTGCCGGAACTCAAAGAACTCTTCCTCTCAGAAAACAACATCCTGGAGATTCCCTCCGACGCCTTCACGGACTCGACCAGTTTGACCGTCATTTATCTGCAGCAAAACGCCATCAGGAGGATCGACGGGGAAGCGTTGTCCACCTTGATCAACCTGGCGCAGCTCCACCTGAGCTCCAACTTCGTGCCCAAGATCCCGAGGCGCCTCTTCTTCGAAAATCGCAACTTAACATCTTTGAGCTTGGACAGCAACTGGATCAACGACTTAGAACCGGGGACTTTCGATAAAACTATGTGTTTGCGGGAAATCAGATTGCACAACAACCGCCTCCAGAATATTTACCGGGGTGTCTTCGATCCCCTTCCCGCATTGTTAGAATTACATCTTCAGAACAATTTGATTTATAACATAGACACTGGGGCTTTCAGGACGTTGCAAAGCTTGCAACACATCAACTTGCAAGGAAACGTTATTTCTAAACTAGGGGACGTCTTCATGCACGAATCGCCTTCTTTGGTTTCCATCCAATTGGATTCCAACGGGATCAACTCGTTGCACAACGACTCGTTAAGAGGACAATCAAGTGTCCAAATCATGTGGCTAGGGCACAATAGGCTGACAAAGCTGGATAGAGCGCTATTTAGCGATTTGCTCATGATCCAAAGGGTCTACCTGAACAACAACAGCATATCCATCATTGAGGACAAAGCTTTCGAACCGATGCAGGCTTTGAAGTTCTTGGATTTGAGCCTGAACCGATTGGTTAACGTCAGTGTGCTGACTTTTGCTGAATTGCACGAACTGGAGGAACTGCTCCTTTCGAACAATAAGATAGAGAATATTGAACCGAGGGCGTTCACCAACTTGAAAAAGTTGCGCATTTTGGATTTGTCGTTCAATTATATTACGATTCTCCATGATGAGATCTTCCAGGAAGGATTGCCCATTCGGAATCTGAACTTGATGAACTGTACCATCGCCACCATCGGGAAGGAAGCGTTCCGGGGGCTAAATAACTTGAACGAGTTGGTTTTGGAGTCGAATAGGTTGAACGCAAGCCAACTGAACCAGCTGGATATTCCGGGGTTGAGGGTGCTGAAGATTGCTAACAATGACTTCGATAACATAACCGCTGGGGTTTTGCACAGGCTGCCGTCGCTCCAGGTGATTTCGTTGGAGAACTGCAACATCCAGATGCTCCCTGATGGGATTTTCGAGTACAACAAGAACTTGTTGAAAATCGACCTGAGCTACAACAGGTTGAACCAGCTGAAGCATTCGGTTTTTCTGAGTTTGAACGTCCTTAAGGAGTTGAAGCTCGCGGGGAATCTGTTCAAGGAGCTGCCCTACACCTCCTTGTTGAATATTTCCACGTTGGAGACGTTGTCCATGGCTTACAACAGGATCGCTGTTGTCGAGGTGTCCCGGATGAATGGACTTCCTAACTTGAAGGAATTTGACTTAAGGTGAGTTTGTTAGTTATGTTATTATAAGTCTATATGCCTAACTGTAGCCCTCTCTGTCTTTCTCTCTCTGTCTCACTTCTTTTTGTTTCTCTCTGTCTCTAATTCTTATTGTTTCTCTCTGTCCCTAATTCTTATTGTTTCTCTCTGTCTCTAATTCTTATTGTTTCTCTCTGTCTCTAATTCTTATTGTTTCTCTCTGTCTCTAATTCTTTTTGTTTCTCTCTGTCTCTAATTCTTTTTGTTTCTCTCTGTCTCTAATTCTTTTTGTTTCTCTCTGTCTCTAATTCTCTTTGTTTCTCTCTGTCTCTAATTCTCTTTGTTTCTCTCTGTCTCTAATTCTTTTTGTTTCTCTATCTCTAACTTTCTCATTCTCTTTCAGACACAATCTAATCTACTCCTTAACTGGTTTCGCGTCGGCCAACCTGACGCAGCTCCTTTCGGTGGATTTAAGTTGCAACCAGATGGCCGCCCTCCCCGCAAACTTCTTCCATCATTCACCTTTGCTCCGCCGCATAGACTTATCAGGCAATCGATTCCGCCAAATCCCGACTGCCGCCCTCTCGGAGCACAACCTCCCGGAATTGGGGTGGCTGAACCTCACCGGAAACCCTCTGGTGAGGATCCACGATATCGCGGTCTCCCATCGCTACCCCGCGCTCGAAGAAATCCACATAAGTGCCACCAATCTGACGATAGTCACGAGCAAGGACTTCGAGACGTTCCCCGCGCTCCTGCACGTGCATCTGGGGAGGAACAGGATCTCGAGGATATCTCCGGGCGCCTTCGGGAGCCTGCCGCACCTCCTGACCCTCGACGTGGGGGTGAACGAGCTGGAGCTGCTGCCGCAGGAAAGACTGCAGGGCCTCGGCCACCTGAGGACCCTCAACTTGTCGCACAACAGGCTCAAGGAGCTCGAGGAATTCCCGCAGGACCTGAAGTCGCTCCAGATTCTCGATCTCTCCTTTAACCAGATTAGCAGGATCAGTAAGGTTAGACCAGTTTGACGCACGAAATAACAAGCAGTAACTTACCCAAGTTCCTGTCATAAGTAGACTGGTCAACAATGATTTTTACTATCTAGATATACACTATATGTACTGTAACGGGACTAAATTTGTATTAATTATTATTAATTAATACCTACTTGATCGTCGCTTTAGGCATGATCGTCAAATAAAAGGGTTAGGACTTTATTACGAAGTAAAGGTATAATAACCTGTTCTTTACGTTATGTACAGCTGGGTGAATGATTGGTTCTTGCTTTAGCAACAAACTCTCTGTTTACGGGGAAGGGAATTGAACAATTGAAACGCATACAGGTTTAAGACGTCTATTGAGGCAAATGGCATAAAATAAATACAAACAATGTACAAATTACAAGGATATCTCGCAAGATTAACAAAATTTGTTAGACACAAGTAAGTCAACAGAAAATACACTTATGGAGCTAACTAATCCGATCAATCAGGTAATATACAAATAGATAACTTAAGAAATCTAAACTATTACGGCAGGCCAACGCAAATATATTAAGTTCACGCAAGAATTAATGTTTGCTTATGACCGAAATAACAAGCTGCAGGGGGCCGGCCTAACGTATCGAATTGCAGTTACAGACAACGGCGGTCTGGGACATAAAAAACCCTACCTGTTTATTCTGGATTTGTTTTGCTTATTTAAATATGAGTCAACAGTATATTGATGTTAGCAAATAATGTCGTTTGTACGTAAGCCTTTACTGACACCTTTACTTCAACCCCAATACCTCGTCGTACGCACGAGATACTAAAGCGAAAGTCAAGGGATCAACTCTGCCTTTGTTGGTACGCTTCTCTCTCTGTTATCAGCAAGATCTCATAAACTGAGCGGACTAATCAACCCTTCGATATCAGCCGTCAAGCGGCGGAACGTAGGAAAGGTCGATAAATCGTACAATTTAGTAAACCCAGCGGAACCCAGTGAAAGAGAAACTCCCGGGACTCTTTGAACTATTATATCAGCGCCTACGGAATTGTGCATCAATCATTTATTGTGCATCAATCATTTATTGTGCATCAATCATTTATTGTGCATCAATCATTTATTGTGCATCAATAATTTAAATCATTTCTAAGCTGTTCTTTTGTTTTTAGAAGGTTTGAGAGGTTAGTAACGTTGTTTAGATCATGTCCGAATAATTTGTGCGTTATAGCAGAAACACAGCGCCCACCGCGCCATGTAGTGGGATGCTACGTAAACACTATGCTCGAACCGGCGAATCCTACTACTCTCATTCATTTAGAACATTCCCATAGTTTTCTGATTAATCAAAGGAGAAAAGAATTGGGAACGTATTAGAATTAAGGTTGGGGCTTAAAATATTCATTCAAAATCTGGAATATTAAAATATCAAAACTTAAGTATATGTTTTGACGTATCAATTTGTTGTTGCAGCCCAGATTGTAGTTGATGACACAACCGTTGGCGCTAGTGCGTGTTTAGTTCACACGGGTAGAATTCTAGCGTTATTTTGGCCTTTATTATAAGGAGTAACGGTAACGGAAAAGAAATCCTACGCAAATAACCTATCAAGAAAAACATAAGCTAAAAATGTGTTGACCAGTTTTACTACTACATAATAGCAACGTAGATACTATACACAGAGAAAAATAATGGTTAAACTCAACATAAAATTTTATATTTTTTCATGAACGTTTTAGTATCCTGTGATTTTATAATTTGTCCTGTGATTTTATAATTTGTCCTGTGATTTTATAATTTGTCCTGTGATTTTATAATTTGTCCTGTGATTTTATAATTTCTCCTTTGTAATTTATAATTTATGTTTAGGTAAAATTTTCTTGTGTGGAAGTAAACTTTGCAGAGTTACCTTGTGGTATCACCATTATTCTTCCCCGTGTAAATTATTTATGTGACATATTTGTTTGTAAACAAGTGAGTTTTCCCCCAGGTGATGTTCCAACATCTAGATAACCTGGTCGAGCTGTACTTGTACGGAAATTGGATTTCGTCCGTGTCTGTGGACGCTTTCAGGCCCCTGAAAAAGCTACGCACTCTGGATTTGAGCAAGAATTATTTGGAGAACATTCCTTTGAACGCTTTCCGCCCCCTGGAAACGCAAATACGAAGCCTGAGGACCGAAGGTGGGCAACCTGTTGTTTGCTTTTCATTTTCGCTTTTAATAACCATCGTTGCAATAATCCCTTAAACGCTGCTCATTCGAGAGTATTTAAAATGATTGCTTTTTATTAGGGAACCAATTATTTTTATGTAAATATAATTTAATTTTTAAGTCAGGAATTAACTAATTGAAAGGATAACTTATTAATAGGGTAAACAATTAATACGGTAACCAATTAATATGTTAACTAATTATGAAATAATTGGTAAATTTAAGACAAGTGATTTGTTAGCTTTCTAACCCTTATACATTAACGTAAGATCTCTAATTTTAAATTATATGTTGTACACCATACAGTAATGGTGCGAACGCTTTGTCCTTTGGTTGTCTATTGTTTTCTTTCCTTTTTTCGTTTGAAACAAGAGCATAAACGGATTCTTCCGTTCGTCCTCGAATCTACAAACGCCTCTAAGTTCTCGGTCTCGCCCTCGCCCTCTTACCCTCGTCGACGCTAACGACGTTAGTTCCTTAGAAGTATCAAGGAAGTTCACTCGACCCTTTCCTTTTGCAGAGAATCCTTTGTCATGCAGTTGCGACTCTCAAGAGCTTTGGGAATGGCTACGTGACCACCAGAAGCTTGTGGAGAGGGCTCACATCAGAGCGCTGCGTTGCGAGCATCCACCTGAGCTCAGGGGGAGGGTGTTCCTGGACTTGAACCCCGAACAGTTCTGCGATCAGCCCTTGATACTCAAATTGGCCATCCAGGACATCCAGCCGTTCTCGGTGCTTGTCTCGTGGCAGAGCCGTAACCACTCAGGGTTGCACGCTTATCAGGTCACTTACCACTCTATGGACGATGTGGGGGAGGTGAGTTATCCTTTTTTTAGTTTTTCATTTTCATGTATTTGTTATTACTGATTTTGAATTAACATTTGAAATCACAATTTTAAACAGTAGGGTAATTCACGGGTTCTGGTTCACGAAATGACGTCATAGGTACGCCCCATCCCTCCTGACCGCTTCATGATGTACCCAATTATTTTTCCATCTGGTGAATCATGTAGGCTATCGAACTGCCAGTATGTTATGTGAAGTTCAATTGTCTAATCCTTATATTCTCTCATATTTCGAGGAGATCCCTCGAAAGCTGATAGAAGAATACAACAGTCTACTATATTTCGTGATTTATTGTTACAAATTCGTTCACAAAGGGTTAAGCCAATAGTAAATAAATAAAAATGTCAATTTGATTATTATTCCTATGATCAATTTATCTATGTATATCTACTACACTACTAGCAGTAAATTTACGAAAGATTGCAGACGAATGATCAAGGATAGCCGACTTATACAAACACTCCTGACTCACATCCGACTTTCGTTCCATTTCACCTTAAAATATTCATATTTCGCCGGCTCAAAATACGTCGAGCAGAGAAAGACTGCGGATCTCAAAAATATTGCCTCCATAACTCACTTCCTCGTTTGGCGTCGCTATTTAAAATTCGAAACTGCGTACATAATAGGTTTTTAGAGATATTACATTATGTAGTATAAACAGAAAATTGAAATTCATCTCGCGGGGGAGGGGGCTGGCGAGTAAATTGATGAATGAAGTGAGCCCTATAAATAACGAGAATTCGAGTGTGGAGGAGGCCTTACGGGTATTGATTCGAATCTGATGAATCAACACTGGGATAAATAGGATTTGGGGAGGCGCCGAGGAAATTCAAATCCTGAGCCCCATAAATTGATTTTGGAATTTATTTTTCCCGATCCGGCAATCGCGATAGGCCCTGAGCGCTCGTACGTTTAGATCTAGACTGCTTTTCTATTGCCCGCTCACTTGTTACTAGAGCTCGGCCAGGACGATTGCCAGCACGTGCATGAGGACTAAAAAGGACTAAAAGTTCCTTGTGTATGTAGTTTTCATCATTGACAAATTGCAACTATTATAAAGGATGTTTTTTGAGGTATATTTTTGCCATTTGTCCCGTATAATATTAAACGGTTAATACAGCGCTGGGCTAAGAAATAATCTTAGCCCCGGCCTTTTCCCGTAAGAGCGCCCGTTGCGAGAGCGAGACGGAAAAGTGCGAGGAGGGCCGGTAATAAGGCAAATGTGCCAAAAGTATCGATCTTCTTCTTCTTCCATTCGGTGAAAAAATACCGTTTCACAGACAACATCGGGAACACATTGACTGGAAGGAACATGACGGTCATCAGAGGGGCTAAACTCCAAGAAAGCGACTAATATCATTCAGATTCTCAATGCGAACAATGCACTGCCATTGCAACGGTGGCTATTGGGTATTTGTTCAATGTACAAATGATTCAATGGTCATCACAAAGAGTGATGATATTCTCAATTATATTGACTTTATAAGAATCTCAGTTCTCAATGGAATATACACCCAAGGTCAACAGTTCACTACGTATCACAGCATACATGAGATAGAAAAGAGATTTAGCACTGCTAATGGTCATTTAGTTTTGGACGAGGAAAGCAGATATATTTCGATGAGCTGTTTTGAAGAACCTTTAATAGCAGAATTCCCAAATTTATATAATGGTTTGGTCAGACAAATATAAATAATTGAAAGGCCAGCAGTGATCACGTGCAATGATTTATCGGTAGCGGTGCTAAAGAAACATTTAACATTCATATTCAGTTCAACACAATTTGATAATTACACATCAAGCGAACTTTTTTGCTTCTTTCTAACCGAGAGAAAAAGAATTTATCGACAATTCATTCCAGCACCTGAACATTGATCAATTCACCGAACCGTAAATAGAAAAAATTAGCCAAGTGATAGGTCAACTATGGCCTTTAGAATCTCAAGACGGCAATGTGTAAATGAAGAGATAGGATATTGTTGCACACACGGATGATCAAACGGTGGGAAATAAGTATATCAACAAGAGTAGTGTGAAAGTTAATTGCGTTTACTGTGTAGTAAAGTATTTACAGAAGAAAACATACTCTGTTGCCAGAAAGGAAAACTTAATTTGCCGGCAACAATGAAATATACAACCTCTATTCAAAATCTTTTCACGAAACGTGAATTCCGCAAATAAAACTTTATCTGCACAAATATAATAAATGACTTCGTTTTTGCCAGCAACGTAATTGGCGTAAACTTTAGGTTAAATTTTTAAACATACATGTCCAAGTGTGTGATTTGAAGAATACAGAAAATATATTGCACGTGTAATGTGGTTGTTGAAGCCGCTCCGATTGTTGTGTCCTAAACACCGAAAATTCTGAGGATAATAGGAATCGTGTAGTGAAGGAAACTCATCTTTGATTGCTTCAAAATAAACATCCACGAAGAGCTACTGTTAAAAATAGGTATATTCTGCTTTTTCATTTGTGCCGCTAATTATTTCTGGGACTTTTTGCGAATACATTCCTTTTAACTGTTCAATGGTAAATGATAGCAAAAGCAGAAAAAATCGTACTCACTCTTCGGATGTCCCAGAAACTAACGATGATATGTGAAGAAAAAGTAGCGATAGCACGATTGGTTGAAGGTCAATCAACGAAAATTTAAAGCACAAACCCATGGACAGGCAAAAAATTCCATGGTACTTGGCGGGGTAATTGTATGAGAGGCGTTATCTAGTGTTTAAATATGATATGATTACCGAGAGTCAGAAGTGTTATTCTGGTGTAACACTACTCATGTTGAAATGGTCAAACTAAAGAACAAAACAAAGTGACTGGTAAAATTTCAACTATGAATGTGAAATTATTTCTGAGATTTCGTGCTTATGTGAGTGAGAGAATGAGTGATGAGTCATTTTTGTTGTTTCAGATACGCGGTAAGATGTTGGACCGCTCCTTCCGATCCACCAAGTTGGCCAAATTGTTCCCGGACACCCGGTATTTGATTTGTGTCTTAGCATTGGGCAATTGGGCCTCCAACAAGAACAAGGACCAAACCCCTCCTCAAGTGAGCCTATCGCGAAGACCTGTCCACCACGACACCAATGGCTCTCATGAAGATTGGGAAATCTTCAACGAGGTGATGCTTCCTCTTCTTGTAGATTCTCCTACGAGTAAGTGCACTGAGGTGAGTACTTTGGGAGCTCCTGACAGCATCCACGGAGGACTTGGGAGCGTCCCAGATCATGGCCATGGGATCCAATCTATCTTAACTAGAAGGTTAGGCCTCATCATAGGATGCTGCATGGGGTTCGTGGTGTTCATAGTGCTTGTGTCGGTTCTTGGGTACTTGAAAGTGAAAAAGCAAAGGGCCGCGGTGAAACGGGACCAGCCGATTCCTCCTGAGTACATTTCTTACAGACACTTTTCGATACAAAGTGGAGAAGCTGGGAGCCATGGAGGACATCCTCATTTTATCACCACCATGAACACTACCACTTTAAATTAGTCGTCCTTTTTTACGATCAACCTTCATTTACAATCAACCTTCACTTACAATCAACCTTCACTTACAATCAATCTTCATTTACAATCCTTCACTTACAATCAATCTTCATTTACAATCAACCTTCACTTACAATCAATCTTCATTTACAATCAGCCCTTATTTACATCAAACTTCATTTACAATCAACCTTTATTTACAACCAACTTTCAAGTACAATCTTTCCAATTTTTACGATCAACCTACATTCACAGTCATCCCAGTTTTACAATGAATCTTAATTTTTAATCAATCTAAAATCAACCCCCTTTCAGGATCGTAAAGTCGCCCCCTTGCATTTGAGACCCGTCTTAATCCATTCCGAAACAGCGCGCAGCAGGAATACATAATTTCATTAAAATTATTTATTTATCCGACTAGAAGCTAAAAGAATTAATTGCTCGGAAGGCTTCCGCTGAATATAAATGATGTCCTTTGCGAAGCGACAGCCCTGTTCATTTCAATTGTGTCAACAGATCGATCAGAGGAAAAAGTTGCTGAAGTGTTCCGAGTCGAGATGCGGAAGCAAAACAACACAGCAGTGACGAGTGATATTTTAGAGTAAATTAAATGCATTTCTAAATTAAAAGTGTTATGTTAGCTTTCGCCCAGGGACACGCACTCCAACTCCAATCGAACAATTAATTAAATGGATGGATATGGTGCACTTGTAGTCAAATACATCAAGTGAATATTTCTATTATGACTACTGAAACAAAGAGTATTAAAACAAAACAACGCTCATACCCATCCACAAAAGCTAGGAAGCGAAAGAGGCGCTATTATTCATAACTTATTGTCGCGTTCGTCATCGTCAAGGACAATGAGATGTGTACAATGGCAATAATAGATTTAGGTCGGCCGCAGGAATTGATTCTGGGATGACCATCATTGCAATATGAACGCACGACTTAACAATTCGTCGAGTTGCAAGCTTACAATCAGTTCGAACCGATGAGGTTTTTGTTCCAAGCGAAACCGATTCGACCGGTGTCCCACATTTCCGGAAATTCCCGGGGAAATGCGTCAAACCCTATTACCACCGTCAAATCTCTGTAATTCGCCGCACGACCCCCAAAGCACCACTTGTCCCCATAAACCGTTTAAAATTTACTTTTCTTTATCTTTATTTGTATTTTAAATTTATTTTCATTTGATATTTATTTTCATTTTATGTTTGTTTTCATTTTATATTTATTTTCATTTTATATTTATTTCCATTTTATATTTATTTTCAGTTTATATTAATTTTAATTTCATATTTATATTCACTTTATTCTTGTTAAAATATTTTTTACAACACCTCCAGAACACAATGTGCCAAAGTGCTATCTAAAACTGCCAAACTAACTTTATGTCCGCATCCCAAATCGAAATTAAACTTCATGCGCCTGCTTCTTTATTGTTTATCCATAAGGGCAAATTACAGAGGCATGAAATCCCATAAAAGATATGTAAACTATACCGCATAATTATTATACAATTAATTTATTAATAATGAATTAACGTTGTTGTAAATATACTGTAATAATACTCTAATAAGTTAAAGTTACTATAAACGTTTTGTATCTAACCGTAAGTTGATTTTGTAAATTTTAATAATAAATTGTATAAAGTGGCAAGATGAGGAAGAACGTACGCAAACTTTTGCGGATTAGAGATTTTCAGGCGAGACTTGTATTATAGTAGGGTAATAATAAAATTTTGTTGTACAAAGCGAGTGTTATTTTCCTTTGATCCTCATTTCACTCCTTTGACCCCATTTTATTCCTTTCACAATATTTTATTCCTTTGACAATATTTTATATATACAGGGTGTCCCAACCTCGGCGGATCGGTGGATTGTGACTTTATTACTGAAGATAGATCAATTGTGTAAATACAAAAGTTATATTGCTTTAAAAAAGGAACCCTTTTAAAATATTTTTGATCTCCTAATATAATTAGGGGACACGCAGGGGACATCAAGTCCATTTTCTTAAATAGCACCACACCATTTTAAATTTGTTTCTTAAATCTACTTATTTATACCTTTCCAATGGTACCGGGTTTATAATGTCTAAAATCAATATTTTTCGAGATATTAATTTTTTTAGATAATTTTTGGTCAAAATATTACTCTACTTAAAATTAATTCTCAGAGAATCGGTTAAAGGTGGG
>JAWQRP010003991.1:0-12506 GCA_033557875.1 Quadriops clusia
TACTTAATGCCGAATTCGTCGAAATCCGAGGCAACCAACCAACCGATAACCGAAACGGACGATAACTGAAGGCAACGAAAAGCGAGGTATCACTGTAGTGCGAGACGTTCAGTTTATTTTTCTCTCGACAATATTTAGAGCAAAATATTTCGGCTCTGATGTATAAAAAACTAACAAGTTGACCTTGTACGCATACATACGTTTGGTTAACACGATTTATGCATTCGAAGCGCCATCTATTTTGCGGAGAAATATTGAATCGCTACTGTTCTAGGTTGTAAGCTAGAATTAATATTCATTTGCGCTATTCGTGGCGCCGTGGCAGATATTTTCCCTAAATCGCTGTGGAGAGGGGATACTCTAAAAGACCCTTAAGACCCTCAACAAATGGAAATGTCACTAGACATATTTATATGATGCATCAGAGAATCGAAATCCACTATATTATCATTATTGTCGGAAAGGAATGAGCTATACAAATTCCAATTTGCTTTGTAAGTTTTCCAAATTTTGTAAGTGTAAGTAGTTCAAAATCCATTGAAGTAACTAGATGGTCAGAACCGAGAGAGTCCGATAAGGCTCTCCAAGAAAAGAAGTGGACAACATCCGAGGTAGATATAGTTAGATAAATAGCGACCTTGTTGTTATTAGGGGGTTGTATAAGTGTGGGTGAACCATTATTCAGAAATATAAGATTTTGTTCTTCAAGAGCTTTCAATAAGTTAATACCTTTGACATCCGTGACATTACAACCCCAAGCCAAATGGTGACCATTAAATCTCCCGCGAGGAGAAAAGGTTTTGGTAAGGAATAAAAAAAATCAAACCAATCGTCTTTAGATATAGATAGTTGTGTCTACAATATATAATTTTCTTTTTAAGCCGTGTTCTCCGCTCTATTTGTCAATAAGTATTGGATGTGTGAAGGAATGCAGGATACTAAACTGAATATTTTATCACTATCGAAAAGAACGTCCACAATCTTCGAATAAACGAACAAGTTCACCGATTAGTGTTAAAATTATCTTTCAATCACAATAGGTGGGGGAAAATTATCACACAGCACAATACGTTCTGACAAATATGACTTTTTTTGACCTGGCTCTGTATAGAGCGCCAAATTAACAAAACTACAAACGAATATTACAAGTTACTATTACAACGAACCTTATATTTGCCCAAATTAACAAATGTCCGGGTTATGTCAGATAAAAAGTTATCCACCCAAACTAACGGACTGAGGACCAATATCCAGGATCGAAGGACCAGAAAACATGTACGCGCAAACGATATCCTTATGTGAATGTGTTGGGAACCTCGTCTGCACCTTGTTTAAAAATTTCGAAAAAAGTGAACGGATGGGTATAAAAATGGGTAATAAAAATAATATTGAAATTAGACTTAAAAGACTCGCAATGAAGTTAACCAGTAGGAAGACTTCTTTTCATCTTCTTTGGTTTTTCAAATTTGGACAGCTTCTTTTCTTGTAGATCTGATATTACTACTCGATTGTTTGGTCGGCATAGTAACACACAGACTACTAAAATAATTTGTAAAAAATTCTCAACGTGGAAACGAAGATACCTAACATTTTCTTGTTCAATTGTAATTTTCTTCCTGACCTGTATTCTTTTTATTTTATTCTTGTACTATTTCTTGGAATTACTTAAGTCTCTTCTATTTATTAATTAATAAAACTACATTCCTTTAGTTCTTCATTTTCTTTAGTACCTTAACATTTTAAAATGTATGTAGTGTAGGAGTTGAAGAAATGTTTATATAAAGAAATGTAAATGATTTTAAAATGTAACAAGGGGGGAAAAGGGTTTTAATAGAAGCACTTCTGAAGAAGCCTGCAAAAAGACAGGCGAAACATTAAGGTAATAAAGAAAATGAAGAGCTAAAGGAATGTAGTTTTATTAATTAATAAATAGAAGAGACCTAAGTAATTCCAAGAATAAAATAAGAAGATACCTAACAGTTTCTACGCGTTCATGGTGAATTGAAATAGAATTGAATAGTAATTTTAAATTTTGGTTGTAATTTTACATTTTGGTCATAATTTTTCATTTTGGTTTTAATTTTTCATTTTGGTTTTAATTTTTTTAATTTTTGCAAAATTACCATGAATGTGTTGGCATCCGCAACTACCTATACTCTTATGGTAATTTTACAGAAAGATTTCTTAAAGTTTATTAATTATTACAGGTAATTTATAAATAAATAATTTATAAATACCTCTGGTGATCAGTACTTTGCAACTACATATAACAATAGCATCAGTAATAGTATTCTGTAATGTTTCGAGGAAATCCTCCAAAAGTTGATAAAATAATTATAACCTAATTGATAAAATAATATAATAGTGTGGCATATTTCATAATTTCTTGTTGCGAATGCAGGGCGTTTTATTGTTTTATTTATTGCAAAAACGGATCAAGACTCGGGAGGATTGGATTGACATAACGATCTAGTCGCCGGGAAAGCGGGTTAAGGCGGCCAACCACACTCCTCCATTCAAATTCACCCTCGATACCAATCCCAATTACGACCAATCGTATGCGCCTGTCGAATTAAGACATAACCTCACATTTACCATAAGCGACAGCGGATATCCCACCCTAGTTAAACCGTTAGTTCTCTTGGAATCCTTCATTGAGTTATATTTAAGGCATTTTGGTGTTAGTAAATATAATATACTTTAAATTACTTAAACTCTTGGGCAATAAATATGGATAGTAGTAAAAATACGACAGTTGAAGACTGAGTAATTTAAAATTTGATTTCCAATTGAAATTTGTGTAATTCAATTTAATGCTAAGTAATGGCCATATATACCTGTTGTCCTTGATGAGGGGAATTAGTCCCCTGGCTTTCGGCGTTCGTAGAGGGTTGCCTCGATGTCATGGCACCCTCTACACCATGGTGGTCCCCAAGGCTGGCCTCACTAGAGCATCTTATAGGTTATGTCCATCTCGACCGGGAAAGGGGTCCAATGAAAACGAACTACCCGCACTAGAGATTCGGTCCCCTTCTAAGGGGGCGCTTGGAGCATTTTGCCGCAGTCCCTATGCCCCCAAGGAAACCCAAGTCGCCTTGTTTTCGCAGTTGACAGTTCGGCCCCCTAAAGGGAATGACCCATATTCGGCCTAGCACACAAGCCCCACTGCCATATTGCAGATAAGGTCGTTCCTTCCGGGGTTCACCCCATCGACCAGCATTGCACCAGCTCGTGACCTTGCTGCTCACACTTTCGGCATTACTTCCACCACGGTTTCCGGCCGGACTTTTCTGTTGTTCCAAAACATGGGCTCGGAGGCTCGGGGGCGCAGGCCCGGCTGACAGCGCACTTATGGGTTAATTCGCGCAACGGGGGCACTGGGGGCCCGGGACCCCGGAAACTGTCCAAAGGGCACGGGGAAAAGCGTCCACAATTCGTATTTATTCACATAGAAGCTGACGAAGCACCCACATGAAGAAATGTCAATCAGAACACCACCTGCGACTTCGGGCGCGCTCGGGAGGCGTCGGGACGCCCCGCGTCCACGGAACGACGCTTACGTAAGCGGCGTCTGTTCTATCGATTCGCAGGACCCTACCAGGGCATCCCGATTTCTTACGAGTGGAAATGAGACGGAAATAGAGGGTTGAGGGGGACAGAGGAGGATGCCAGAGCGCTGACCTTGTTTAAGGGGATGTTTTTCGGCCTATATCTTGGAGATAAGTCAGTTTATTTTTGTTGAAGAATGAGATATGGCTGTATTCAGGCGCCACATTAACTATGGGGAAATTATAGATGAGGACGAAGGAACGGGGTTTTCCCAGCTTTGAGATTGCTGGCTGGGTACATAGATGCATATTTATGTAATCTTACTTATATGAATTCGTTAATTGTGTTAATTCTTTTCTAATCTATACTTAATTTCCCCTTTTCTTATATTTTATTTTTTTTAAACTAATATTGCATTTCATTATCACCTTTAATTTATTAGTATTTTTAATTTAGTGGTATTTTTTATTTTGTGGTATTTTTAGTTTATTATTATTATTTTTATCAATTTTATTATGTTATGATATTTAATGTTTTATATCCATTATATTACTCCATATATTTTTATCGAATTCCTAGCAAGCGTCTTTAGCCCAATTGGGTTAATTTACAGCGACAGTAGGTTTAGTCTTTCCGCAGCCAGGGGGCAGCATTCGCAGGTCTTCACGGCCCCCAGGATAAGCTAGAGGGTAATTTATTGGGACTTTGCCCCGGCTAATCTGATAAAGGATTTATTTATTAGTATCGATTGGTTTTAATCTTTGTCGGTTTATTAGTTCCGTTAATTATTTGAGATTATTCCCTTATATAATAACGTCAGACTTTAATCAACGTTAGATGGAAGCAGGATTACCCGGAATTATGCCCCTTGTTAGGGAAATCGTGCGAACAACGAGCGGTTATCCTCCCACTCCTCATTCGTAATTATATTATTTATATTTAAGCATAATAATTTAATACGGTTTCCTCCCCTAATATAAGTGTAGCATAATACTTACTTATGTACTTACTTAGTTATTCCCAGAAGGGAAAGTATCATAATAAATATCTATTCCATCCGTCAAGGCAGCAAGAAGTAAAAAGGTAAGCGCATCGGTCGCCGAGAGGAAAATGTTACCTCGCCGGCGGTAATAAAAATGAGATGGACGCCATTTTGAATGAGCTTTTACGCGATCGTAAACCATAAAAATCTCATCTTGGGCTAATCAATGTTGGGGCACTTTTTATTGTAATGTTAAGTCGAAAGTGTAGTTCGGTGGGGGGCGACCGGCCGCCGAACATTATCTCTAAGGGGCAGGGGCTTAGGCGCACTTTCCCCTGGCGGGCCCCCCATAAATAACCCCTTTTTATTTTTTATCGCAAATCAGCCGGAAGAGAAAATCGCCGTATGCGCTGAATGGCGCTAGCAGGTGCTCGCGAACGCTTTCCTTTGAAAAAAAAGAAAGTGAAAATGCTCCGCGGTCGCACCTACTCTCAAACAAAACTTTATTATGTACACTCGTTGGAGGCAACTATGTTGCCACCAAGAATTGCCACCAAGGGTTGCCACCATCCAATGAATTTAAAATGTATTTTTCCCAAACCTCTGGTAAATACATATGTATATATACATAGTTGTACAGTACATCTCCATTTATTCGAACTGCCTTGAAGGATTCACTTAATTCTTATATCTAACAAACTACAAGATTGAAGACCTACTATAGATCTAGGACTTTAAAAACAGTTAAAAGAGTAAATACTTAACAGAGATCTAGTAGGGCTTTAAAGACAGTTAAAGAAATAAAACAGTTAAACGAGTGAAGACGTACCAAAGATCTAGTTCTTTAAAGACCGTTAAAAAAATAAAACAGTTAAAGAAATAAGACTATTAAAGGAGTGAAGACGTACCAAAGATCTAGGGCTTTAAAGACAGTTAAATAAATAAGACTGTTAAAAAAATAAGACAGTTAAAGGAGTGAAGACGTACTAAAGATCTAGGGCTTTAAAGACAGTTAAATGAATAAGACAGTTTAATAAATAAGACGGTTAAAGAAATAAGACAGGTAAAGGAGTGAAGACGTACCAAAGATCTAGGGCTTTAAAGACAGTTAAATAAATAAGACAATGAAATAAATAAGACGGTTAAAGAAATATGACAGTTAAAGGTGTGAAGACGTACCAAAGATCTAGGGCTTTAAAGACAGTTAAATAAATAAGACAATTAAATAAATAAGACGGTTAAAGAAATGAGACAGTTAAATGAGTGAAGACGTACCAAAGATCTAGGGCTTTAAAGACAGTTAAATAAATAAGACAATTAAATAAATAAGACGGTTAAAGAAATAAGACAGTTAAAGGAGTGAAGACGTACCAAAGATTTAGAGCTTTAAAGACAGATAAATAAATAAGACAACTAAAGAAATAAGACAGTTAAAGGAGTGAAGACGTACCAAAGATCTAGGGCTTTAAAGACCGTTAAATGAATAAGACAGTTTAATAAATAAGACGGTTAAAGAAATAAGACAGTTAAAGGAGTGAAGACGTACCAAAGATCTAGGGCTTTAAAGACAGTTAAATAAATAAGACAATTAAATAAATAAGAGGGTTAAAGAAATAAGACAGTTAAATGAGTGAAGACGTACCAAAGATCTAGGACTTTAAAGACAGTTAAGTAAATAAGACAATTAAATAAATAAAACGGTTGAAGAAATAAGACAGTTAAAGGAGTGAAGACGTACCAAAGATTTAGAGCTCTAAAGACAGTTAAATAAATAAGACAGTTAAAAAAATAAGACTGTTAAAGAATTAAGACTGTTAAAGGAGTGAAGACGTACCAAAGATATAGGGCTTTAAAGACAGTTAAATAAATAAGACAGTTAAATGAATAAAGACGTACCAAACATCTAGGGCTTTAAAGACCGCTAAAAAAATAAGACAGTTAAAGAAATGAAACAGTTAAAGGAATAAAGACATTCCAAAGATTTAGGGATTTAAAGACCGTTAAAAAATATGACAGTTAAAGAAATAAGACAGTTAAAGGAGTGAACCAAAAATCTAGGGTTGAATAGAATAACATCTATTTTCCAAATTATTGAGCAAATTCTGGTTAGTCTGATATCACATTTATTGATTATACATATTTATATCCATTAGGCCGGATATTAAACAATAAGAAGTGACTAAAATAAAAACATTTTATTAAACTTTCGATAAGTATCAAGACCGTCAAAACATATAATGCGATAAAAGATAAAATGCCAACGATAAATGCCTGAACGAATAACCGAGGTTTCACTGTAGTTTAATTACAACGTAAAATAACATTTTTAATGTAAACTCACATTTATTTTTTTTAGTGTACTTATAAGTGCCCATAGGTATGTACAAAGGAGCTATTTGTAAGAGTAAATTCGACAGCAGTCGATATTTTCATTTGCATTTCCAGTCGCGTGCGTCAAGAAAACTGAACTTGGCACATACAAACACGGGCCCAATGTTCGGTCCTTTGTTTTATGCAGTCATAAATAACGGGCAAATCACTTTTTTCATTAGAAGCACGAGTTTTATTGTCGGAAAACTCGGTGAAATTGCGCCCGCGGCACACTATACTTACGGGGCTTCAACTTTCCCTGGTTAAGTTTTCCATTGCAAATGTTCAGCCTGACATGAAACGCTACACCCAGCGTTTGAACTTTGGAAAATAATCGGTTTAAGTGCTTGATTAGAGGATTAGAAACCAAAGGAGTGCACGAAATTCTTGGCTATATTGGTTTGAAATATATTTACCGACAAATTAAAAATTATAAAGTACGTACGTGCTTTAGTCGCAGAGTCGATCACTGACAGTCTGCTGATTATTTTAACCCTCAAATATCAACGTAGGAACGTTATTTTAATTCGGGTTCACTAATCATGATTAAATCAACTCCTAAACATTTTTATGAATAAATATCTTAATAGAATAAAATTATAGGTATATATTAGTAGAATAAACTTGTACATATGTAATAATAAAATAAAATAGTTATAAAGGACATTCCCCACAAGGCGATGTACGAAGTATTTACCGCAATCACGTGATGAACCTGTGGCGCAGAATTGCATCTATCCTTATCGCATGAGAGACAGGTACCATCCTCCACAGTAACGTTGAATTTTTTCGCATACTCCACAATGGCATCGCAATCTTCAAAGTCCTCAGATATGCAGGACCTAAAGTACCTGAACTCGTCCTCGGAGCCTTTTAGGGTTCCCCAAGCCTTCCAGCAAAACTCCTTGCCAGTGCACGTTATCTTGAGGCTGTCGTCGTTCGTTCTCTTGTAAGGATCCCTGCAGGTTTCGACCTCTATGCTGAAGTCGTCGCAGGTGATGCAAGCAATTTTGGTGGTGGCCATGGTCAAGAAAGATGCAAGAAGAATAATCACAAGTAGCTGGTGGCTCATCTCAAATGAGGGAATCGTGGCAAATGGGATCTATCAAATTATTGACCGGGCTGTCATAAAAATTAGATGTTTCTATACGGTTACGCTGGCCTTACTATGTACAGTGGTGTTCACATTAAATGTCGTGAGATTCGACTTTTTGGAAGGTTTAGGCTTCCTCTTGGTTATGAATGTTTGATTTTTTATTGTGTTTTTTATTTACATTTATTTTTATTAGAAAATATTATTGTTATTTATATATTTTTATCTATGTTTACTTTTTATTTATATTTATTTGTTATTTGTGTTATTTATCGTGTATTTATATTTATTTATACGCAAAACGTTAACCTTGTTGACACGGCACAGGATGAGAGATCATAATTAGACATTAATGAAAGCAAATTTAATTAAATGCGTTTCCTAGGTTCACGTGTATTTTAATTATTTAATTAAATTTTAATTCGTTAATATAATGTACCGAGAGGTCTCGCTTTAATTATTATTATTATTAATTACGGTGTTAATACTTTCGCTTTAATTGGTTAAAGAATATTCTAGGTATGCTGGAGTCTTACAGACTCAACGTGAAAATTTTGTCTTTTGGTTTTTGCTTTATGCTCTTTATGTTGTTTTTTTCAGTCAACAAAAAGTCTAAATTAGTTCTGAGTACAGGGAATTATAAAAATATTAAATATATGTTCATTTTTGTCAAGATGAAAAGATCGAAGCTAGTTAGGCTTCTTTATATTTTGTATATTTTATTCATAAGTTATTAGACTGTAAAGTCATTATATGAGGTGTTAAATATAATTATCTTACGAAAACGTGTTTTAAATTTTACTCACTTCAGTTCGAGCGAAGCGAACAAAACCGACGATTCAATAATTAAAGAGGATACAAATTTTGTCATTTTTTAATTTCATTTTATTTATTTTAATTTTATTTATTTTTATTTTATTTATTTTCATTTTATTTATTTTCATTTTATTTATTTTCATTTTATTTATTTTCATTTTCTTTATTTTCATTTTCTTTATTTTTATTTTCTTTATTTTTCATTTTCTGTATTTTTATTTTCTTTATTTTTCATTTTTAATGTTTTGTTTCTATTTTTATATTTATCATATTTCTATGTTGAACATATTATTTCTATATGGAATTTATTATTTCTATTTTGAACATATTATTCCTAGGTTCTTAGACTATAACTACTAACTTTTGATGTCACTGTTCAGGGTCTGTTCAACTTTCTGTTTTTCTTCTTCATCTCTTCTTTTTTTTATTTCGAAATTCATTATAATGACTATCACATTTACAATTGTTGATGATGAGTGCTGCATCGTATTCCTTCCTTCCCCCTCTCCACTTCACTTCCTTACCATCACTTTAATTTTTCTTCAATCCATTTGAACTTTTTAAGAATTGTTTTTTTTTTGTTTTGGGTGGTGGTTGAAAACCAGGGGGGCAATTTGTTGTCCCAACTGACACCACCTTCCCTTTAATATATGTTTATTTACATAATGCAATATTGTAATATGGTTGTTTTAACTTCTATTGAGTTGTACTTACACTATACTATTAAATAAATAAATAAATTATAAAGTGAATTGATGAAGTATTAAAAATAATTATCTTATGGAAACGTATCCTAAATTTTAGTCACTCCAGTTGAGATTATTAAACCGAGCGCCGCAGGGGCGAGCGCTTGCGAGCAAAGCTAGCAAGACAGACAAATTAATAATCAAAGAGAATTAAAATTTTACTTTATTTTTTTTATTAAAATAAGTACATAAAGTATAAAAATAATTTTAGTTTACATTTGTTATTTTCATTTTATTTATTTTCATTTCTTAATTTTAATTTTCTTTATTTCCATTTTAATTTTTTTATTTCTATTTTGAATATCTTATTTCTATGTTGAATATACTAGTTCTATTTTGAATTATTTTTTTTAATGTGTTTTTCTCATATAATATATAGAGTGAGTAGATGAGGTATTAAAAATAATTATGAGAACGTTTCTTAAATTTTAGTCGCTCCAGTGGAGATTATTAAAAGCGAGCGCTTGCGAGCGAAGCGAGCAAGACCGACGATTTAATAATTAAAGAGAATACAAATTTTAGTTTATTTTTTATAAAGTAAGTAGACAAAGCAATAAAGATAATTGTCTTAAGAAACCGTATCTTAAATTGTAATCGCTTCAGTTGAGATTATTAAAAGCGAGCGCCGAAGGCGCGAGCGCTTGCGAGCGAAGCGAGCAAGAAAGATGTCTCTATAAGTAAAGAGGATACAAATATAAGTTTAGTTTTATATATAAAGTGAGTATATGAAGTATTCAAAATAATTAACTTATGAAGACGTATTTTAAATATTAGTCAGTAAGTAGACAAACAATAAAGATAATTGTCCTGTGAAACCTTATCTTGAATTTTTGTTGCTCCAGTTGAGATTATTAAAAGCGAGCGCCGAAGGCGCGAGCGCTTGCGAGCGAAGCGAGCAAGACCGATGATTTAATAATCAAAGAGAATACAAATTTTATTTTATATTAATTAATATAGTTGGGAATATTGTCCAATGTAGTTAAACAAAGTTGTAATTTGTTTTTTTAAAAAATTGTTCTTTATTTTATTGTTAAGCTTTCAGTTATGTTAAAAAAAATAACATCTTAATTTTTGTTATAGTTTTGAGAACGGTTATAAACATAACTGAAAGCTTAACAATAAAATAAAGAACAATTTTTTAAAAAAACAAATTACAACTTTGTTTAACTATATTCCCAACTATATTAATTAATATAAAATTAAATATTTTTTATCCACAACAATTGATAATATACAAATTTTACTTTATTTTTTATAAAGTAAGTAGAAAAAGCATTAAAGATAATTGTCATAAGAAACCGTACCTTGAATTTTAGTCGCTCCAGTTGAGATTATTAAAAGCGAGCGCCGCAGGCGCGAGCGCTTGCGAGCGAAGCGAGCAAGACCGACGATTTATTAATCAAAGAGAATACACGGTTTAGTGTATTGGTTATAAAATAAGTAGATTAAGCATTGAAAATAATTCTTGTAAAAAATAATTCTTATCCAAAATAATTCTTATCCTATCTTAAATTTTATCTTATGAAAACATATCTTGAATTTTAGTCACTCCAGTTGAGATTATTAAAAGCGAGCGAAGCGAGCAAGACCGACGATTTAATAATCGATGAGAATACAAATTTTAGTTAATTTAGTTATAAAGTAAGTAGATGAAGTATTAAATATAATCAAATAATGAAAACGTATCTCGAATTTTAGTCGCTCCAGTTGAGATTATTAAAAGCGAGCGCCGCAGGCGCGAGCGCTTGCGAGCGAAGCGAGCAAGAACGACGATTTATTTATCAAAGGGAATACAAGTTTTAGTTTATTTTTTATAAAGTAAGTAGACAAAGCAATAAAGATATTCGTCGTAAGAAACCGTATCTTGAATTTTAGTCGCTCCAGTTGAGATTATTAAAAGCGAGCGCCGCAGGCGCGAGCACTTGCGAGCGAAGTGAGCAAGACCGACGATTTAATAATTAAAGAGAAAACAAATTTTAGTTTATTTTTTTATAAACTAAGTAGATGAAGCATTGATATTAATTCTCGTCCCATCTTAAATTTTATCTTAAGACAACATATCTTGAATTTTAGTTACTCTAGTTGAGATTATTAAAAGCGAGCGAAACGAGCACGACCGACGATTTAATAATCAAAGAGAATACAAAGTTTAGTTTATTTTTCTGTATAACGTAAGTAGATGAAGTATTGAAAATAATTCTCATTCTATTTTAAATTTTATCTTATGAAAACATATCTTGAATTTTAGTCACTCCAGTTGAGATTAATAAAAGCGAGCGCCGGAGGCGCGAGCGCTTGCGAGCGAAGCGAGCAAGACCGACGATTTAATAATCAAAGAGAATACAAATTTTAATTTATTTTTCTTTATAAAGTAAGTAGATGAAGCATTGAAAATAATTCTTATCCAAATTAATTCTTATCCTATCTTAAATTTTATCTTATGAAAACATATCTTGAATTTTAGTCACTCCAGTTGAGATTATTAAAAGCGAGTGCCGCAGGCGCGAGCGCTTGCGAGCGAAGCGAGCAAAACCGATGATTTAGTAATCAAACGGAATACAAAGTTTAGTTTATTTTTCTTTATAAAGTAAGTAGATGAAGTATTGAAAATAATTCTTATCCAAAATAATTCTTAACCAAAATAATTTTTATCCTATCTTAAATTTTATCTTATGAAAACATATCTTGAAATTTAGTCACTCTAGTTGAGATTATTAAAAGCGAGCGCCGCAGGCGCGAGCGCTTGCGAGCGAAGCGTGCAAGACCGACGATTTAATAATCAAAGAGAATACAAATTTTAATTTATTTTTCTTTATAAAGTAAGTAGATGAAGCATTGAAACTAATTCTTATCCAAATTAATTCTTATCCTATCTTAAATTTTATCTTATGAAAACATATCTTGAATTTTAGTCACTCCAGTTGAGATTATTAAAAGCGAGCGCCGCAGG
>JAWQRP010003992.1:0-12505 GCA_033557875.1 Quadriops clusia
GGCATTGTTAATGTATAGGAATACACCACTTCAAAGTGGGTATACTCCATCAGAGTTACTTAATAGCAGGAATCTTAGAGATAGTATTCCACAAGCGGAAACTTTACTAAAGCCTAAAATAATAAATACAAAAAATTACAGTAGATTTATTCAAGATCAACAGGAAAGACAAACATTTTATTACAACAAAAAAGGAAAAAGGAATCTGAGAGATCTAAAGGAAGGAGAAAATATATATGTACAATTTGACGAGTATTGGAAAAGAGGAAAGATTAAAAGAAGAATTGGAATACGAAGATATATGGTAGAGATGGAGAATGGGTCAGTTTTAATAAGAAATAGAACGTTTTTAAAACCAGACAGTGAGAGAGAAAGATGATTGTGTAGATTGATAAAGAACAATGAACGTTTGAGAAATACTTGACTACTTTAGATAGTTTATAGATATATATATAGTTTAAACATAGAATCTTTGTTTATTTGAAGGGAAGATGTAGTATAGGCTCTGCATAAGTTGTATGTCACTGACTCGAACCTAAAGTTAATTAATTAACAGAACTAATAAAACAATGGTAGAATTCAATTACATAATGGGAAAATAAAGGAAAAGATTTTGGCTGAAAACTATTTCCAAAATTGAACTTTTACGGGGCAACAAAGAAACTCGTTATTAAAAGTTATATTCAGCACGTTATTAAGACGATCGTGGGATAAAAATATCATTCATTAGGAAACCAAATGTAGCAAAGATTTCCTTGAGAAAAACTATAGTAGGTATACAACATTATTTACTCAGTTCTCTAAAATAAAAACTTGTTTATTTTTAAGAATATTACAAGACAATACATCTTGGGACTCTTTACAACATCTACAATTTAAAATCTTGATTTAAACTACTAAACACTTAGAAGAAAGAGAAAAATATTCGTCACAAATATGATACGGTTTCATTTACTAATTGTATTGTATTTACTTCTTGAAAGTTTCAAGTTCTATATTGGAACTTAATGCTTATTTATATTTATTTGTAGTTCCAGAAGACAACATAGAAATGTGCATCAACTGTATTAAATATATCAATCTGTCGCCAAAAGAATAAAGGAGAAAGTTCAGTGGAGACCACTACATATTTATTTATAATGTGGCAACTCTACATGTGACCCAGAAGAGTCAGATTTTGGCACAATCCTTACAAAAGGAATACATTTTAGTTTTTGAAACTAACATGATTTATTCAATTTTGTATAGGCATAATATGTTATGTCCGAACTACTTGGAAGCAGTTTTCCTAACACCTAATAGGATATTTCGTTTTAGAATGAATTAAATAATAAATACTAACGATATCTTTTATTAATTTAATGAAAGTATTTATAAATAAAATAAATTTATAAATGCATTTTCTAAATGTTATTTTAATATTTACTACAATATACATATATATTATTATATGTATAATCATGTAATAGAATCATTTATAATTAGAAATAACACTCTCATAAAGATAAAAATTGTTTTATAAAGAAATAAACCAAGTCATAACTTTATTACCGCAGTTTGATTGACGCAATAAAATGAATTAGTGGATAAACTTCCATAACTTTTTGGTTGTGTTAATTAAACATTTTATAAAATACACGTCAATATTGAGTTGAATGTATAAGAGACGTGTTGTTTATGCGTTTACTAACTGTCTTTAAACCCCTACAACTTTTATACGTTTTCACTCCTATAATTCTTTCATTTAAAGCTCTAGATCTTGCAGTACAAATTCCCTCCAAATAAATATTTATTAACTAAGACCGTAAATATTTAATTCAGACTATATTGATCCTTTGTGCCTCATCCAGATGTTTGCATTCCTACAAGCAAACAGGACTGACTTAACAAATGACCAAAGAGTCCTGTAGTTGCGCCGCGGCGTTCAAGGGTATTTCGTTGCAAAAAAGCCTTTGAGGCGCACACTCCGAGCACGTTCCACAATTTGATTGCTCTAAAGAAATGATAAACAAAGCCCAGTAACCATCTTGCATTCCCGACTGAAATCAGAGGCTGGAAGGCCTCCCAGGGAAACAGTAGCCGACGTGACTCCACAGTTCTATTATGCATGTGAGCGTTTTTTATTTACACGACCGGATAATTATATCATTGAATTAGAAGTTTTGAGAGTAAAAGGCGACTGTTTCGCTTAGTCACGATTTTGCAATAAGTGAACATTGTTGACGGGGTGCCGCACCCTAGCGTGTCTCTTTTTCTTCTGCTCTATAACTAATGGAACCAGATTCAAATCTCTGGTAATGTTTCTACAATGAGTTCAAAGAGCATGAGAATTGAATGATGGATTTATCCTACCCCGACTTCTACCAAAAAAAAAATCAGTATCATTCTTGTTATTTCCATTTAATATTTTTTATTACATTTTGGTTTGTTGTAGTTTTGCGTAGTGTGTTAAGGACGTAAACTACTAGACAATTATAGAATGATTTCACTTGATGTAGTTCTCTGAAACGATAGAACTAATTTGCAACAATTTATTTTGACAAACTTGGTATTGGAAATGATGGAACCAAAAATTTTAAACCACTCAACACATCAAATGTGTAAAAAGTGCATAGATGACATTAATGGTAAAGGATGATATGGACAATTTACTTAGAGATTTTATCAATTAGAAAAAACATTACTAAAAATTCATACCTACAAATACAAAATATAATAAAGATAATATCTGCCTAGCATATGAAAAAGACAATAAACATCAAGTCCAAACGTCAGGCAAGCATTTTTATTTAAACAATCCCCAAGAATATACAAGAAAAAAAATTTATTTTTCATTCATGATTTTTCTACATTTCACTTACATTCAAAGAAATAAATCACATTCGCAATTTAATGCGTTTTAATTGTAAACCTTGAGTGTATACGCATTGCAAAGTGACAACATCCATTTTTCGTTGTCTCCTTGCGGTGACTTGCAATTTGAGGACATGACCAATTCCCGGAGCCGCCACCGGTGATAGATGGAGCCACTACTGTTTTATGCCCGGCGTGTTAAATCCGGGCCCGGAATGCCAATGTTGCCATGATACGCATTTCAATTGTTTGCATAAAATGGGATTATTGGATATTTAACACTCCAAAATTGTCCTTTTGAATCAATTTCCGTATATCAATTAATCTCCCGCTTTGTGCGCCTGGTCACCATTTTTTGTCCTGCGAATTATTATCGCCGTGTACATCTCGGGCTTTAAAAACAAATCAATTTTTGGATTTTTCATTTAACCTTTCGGCGCTCTCGACACGCGGGAATCAATGATGCGCTGACATTTTTGTTATTAATTCTGTGTAAAATTGTTATGTGTAATCTGATCTTTGAAACGCCTCTCTGCGTTAAATCATAACTTTTATTGCTAGTTGCTAATTTGTATTGCTATTTTTTTTAAATTTTAATGATGCATCAAATCAATAACCAAAATATGAAAAAAAGAAAATATGTTTTACATGCTGTTGATAACAAATTCCCTGTCAATCTATTATGATATTTTTCATTAATAAAAACCTTGTGCCTATTAGCTAGCAAACAGGAGTGAATCTGGGGTTCAATAAGTTCGTCGAATTTCCTGATTGAAATATACGAAATGTATCCGCCATAAATTGATGAAATATGATAGTAGTGTACAAGCAAGACATTTATTTACTTAAATATCTGCAGGCGAAGCTAATCTAGAAATTATGTGGTGACCCCCTGCCAACCCGAAGGAACACACTAGCGTGAGCGCACGCCATGTCGATTTATAAAATATAAATTTATGGACCAATTCCAAAAACAATATGTTTTAGTTATTAATGTATCATATACCAATACACTGAATTACTTTTTACGGTTTTTATGATTGATTGGCGTTAGTCTTCTTTAAATGGGTATTCACACGAAAGGAAACACAAAACTGTGAGGGAGGAAGCCTTACCAAGAAAGAGTACGCTTGATCCCTTGACTTGACATTCTTTGAACTTTCACCTCACTTGTTTCTTTAACACTATCCAGTGAACACCTAATTGTTTAAAAAAAAGCGTAAGAAACTTGGAATTGATTATAAACACGTTATCTCAACGAATACGTAACTTGGTAAACTGTCCAATAACGTTATAAAAATGTGGCTTAGTGGTTAGATCATGAACGTTCTCACATTCACTGAATAACAAAGTTGAAATAGCGTAAAATACAAATTATCAAATAATGTTATTAAGAGAACCTATATATGATAGTAAAAGATATGATGAAAAAATATTAAATGATGAAAGGTTTCAATTAACGTTTTCTTCACTAATGTATTCGTTGCGATCTTAACTAAAGTGTTCTACAAACATTAGATGACCCAACAAATAACCATTTTAGAGAAACAAACCTTCGGGATTCGCCCTACAAGGGTTACTATATCTAGTAAGCAGTAATGATATAGTAAATAGGGCGAAGCAGTTAGAGCGGATAAAAGGGCGTGAAGTACTTGCATTTCATATTAATTTGAACTTATAACGTAGATTATACCCCAAGATCTGGGGATGATATTCTGATATGCTCCATCCAACCAGGATGTGAGCTAATTGGCCCAGCGTAGCTGTTAGTTATACTACAACACGTCAGATTGCTGCCCGATCTAATTAGGACACAATTTGTTAATGTGTTTTATCACAGCTGCGATTGGACTTAGATAGACCCGCTCCCATCCGCATCCAAAACAAATTAAATATAATGGAATTATTAATCAATACACTCGAAATCCGATTACATTGTAATTTGTAATTTATACTCCGGAATATTACGTAAACGAAAATTGCCTAGTTATTGCCGAAAATGATGTGACTCTAAGGAAGGAAATAAACGAGCACGCACATCACAGCAGCGAGAGGCTTATTTTCAGTTCTGCTCCTAGCAATCAAACGCTTGTTTAGCTAACTAAATTGAGAGCTAATATTCTTTAACTACCAGATAATCGGATACTTGAATTCAAATTTGTAACACGAAAACAGAAATAATATTTGCTTTATAATATTAATAATACTTTAATGTTAAATTAAAGGAAATAAAATTATTGAAATCCTTGCTTAATTAACATTTTATTGCACACAAGTTTCGACTGAATATCTCAGTCATCATCAAGGTGCTTTGTCAATTAATAGAAATTAAAATGAGGGCCTGAGGACACAGTTTTAATTAGAGACACCATGTTACAATATAGGGAAGCAATCTTAGGTCTTAATCACTTAAATACATTAATTTCTATTAATTGACAAAACATCTGATGATGACTGAAGGGTTCAGTCGAAACTAGTAGCGCAATAAAATGTTAATTAAGCAAGGATTTCAATAATATTATTTTCTTTAATTCATTACCACCTTGGTAGGTTTTCTTCTCAGATCTTTAATATTATTTAATATTTATTAACCCACTTAACATTAAGGTGCGTGTCTTGATGGTTGCCTCATGTGAAAAAAATTATTTATAAAACATATAATAAAGTAATGTTCTCAAACAATCACGATTTAGAAAAGCAATACGAGTTAATAGTACAGCCAGAACGGAATTTAACTAACACGACTCACAAAATCGATTACGCGGGAAATTTAATCAATAGGAAAGCGCACATTGTCCGAAAATTACATAGGGATATTTGTTCGCATCAGATAACAGCGGAATAATAAAATAATTCGAATACGAAATTATGTGGGCCATTAATCTTTATTTTTTCAGCACAAGCTGCAAAAAAGACAACTGAGCATTATCTTATTTTTATTAAAACGTTTTCAAATTATAGCAAGCGGTAATCAAAGCTATAAAAACAAATTAAATTTCATAAAATGGGCCCGGTTATTTAGGGTAACCCATTATAAGTACTGGTACCCTATTATTATGAATATAAAGCGATGGCATCACATCTTGCCCGGCCGGAATATGAAATACTTTTGTTTTAATGTATTTTAAATATTTATTACATTGGGGGCCCCTTCTCGCCATTACATCGGCGCGGGGAAACGTCCTTAGTGCCCAAGATTCGGTTCGCATTTGCATACGAAATGATTTATGCGTTGATATGAATTATTGGGCTGGGAATAATTGAATGATTTTAAAATACTTTATAATATGTATTTTTGAAATGCATAAAATAAGAAAGAAGACATCCAATTCCTTTAACCGATTTACTGTAATGTTAAATTGCGGAGGAAGGTGGGTGGGGCCATTTATTTAATTTGCCCGTCCAATAATGTCGGGCTGTATCAATCAAAATAGTCAATAATTAATATTGATCAGGGCGATCACGATGGAACAAATATTAATGTTAGGATTGAACGAACATCACACAGCCTTGTGCACGATTGATGGGAAGAAAATTATCGATTGGCTTGATTATCTGTGCGTGGGAGGCGTTGTATTACCAGAGGTGTGCATCTTTATCTTGAATCACATCTCGTCGAATTTAGATAAATATGTAACCTATTTGTGTAATCGCGATGAGTATTAAAAAAAGTATATTCCATTGGGTCAATAATAATGGTAACCTTTATAGAGTATTTTTTAATGTCTATAATTTTCAATTGTGGCATCTTCTAGTCTTTTCATTTCATGATCAAAAACTGATGTAAATTTAGATTTCCATTTGATTTAGTTTCTTTAAGATTCCTTAGATTTAGATTAGATATTTAAGATACGAGAATATAAATCTGCCATCCCATTAAATGTATATCACATTCTAAATGATTTCCTCGGGTAAAAGCGCAGATTAAAACATTTTCCTCGTAGCCAAAGAACACGGATAATGTCTCATTCATAACGCATAATTAATTAAAATCTAATTGCACTTTCAGCCCGTTAAAACTTTTGGTGTTTTGTTCCGAAACGTTGGTATTGGGGACATTCATCATTAGTTGACAAAGAAAGACGTTAATTGTCGGTACCCCTACTTCCGAGACACCAGCCAGTTCCTTGAGCAGGGGAAGCGAAACAAAAACGTTTAATTCCTTAATGAATGTATATTTATGGTTTGCATTAAATCCCGCAGCTTTGTATACATTGATATTAAAGCTATAATTCTTTCCCGGGCAATTCGAAGAAGTCCTTTTCGAGGAATAAATCATGAGAAGGGTTGACCCAGTTCTGCTGGCGAAAAATTATTAGAAATTTTTTGGATTCATCGTTACATTAAACTTATTTGATTTTAATTATCAGAGTTTGATTATAACGAAATATAATAATGAGATATAATAACGTGTGTTGTAATAACACGTATTCCTTTTATATAAGTATTCTTTAAGCGTTTTGTAATAGTAGATAATGCTTCTGGATAATAAGGGAGAACATTAAAAGAAACTGGCCAATCTCACCGAGGAGGCCCGGAAAAATTAAATTTCGCCTCAAGACTAATGCCGTCTGCTAGAGATGCAATATTAAACTTAAAAGTGTTCTCGGGCTTATTTTTTCCGAATGAGTGATGGCCTTATGATTCATGAGCTTAAGTGCTTTTCTATAACGCGACGGACGGCACACTGTTATTAAAAGCAGAAATTGCGGGTCTAGGAACTGCTTATTCTGAGGATTGAAACTTTTTTTATTTGTGGAAACATTTCGTAAACGAAGGACATTGAGTTACATTTGACATTGAGTTAAATTTCAAATTTAGTTAATTTGAAATAGTGTTAAATTTTAAATAGAGTTAAATTTGGTGCAGCGTTACCTGATTCAGTGGAGGAATTGCAGCAAACCTTTTATGGGGCAGGCTAATTCGCCGACTTATTGATGAAATGAGATTAAAATCCAATTAAAAAAAACATTCTCGATAATCATAGGCTTTGGTATTATTGTTACCCCAAATCGCTGGACCAATTTTGTACTTTTTGTTTGCTATTAAGTTTTATGGCTATTTTATTTAAATGCAGGTGAAAGGGTTTTTGATCCAACCGTTTTCACGTTAGGATCGGTTTAAAAGAAATTAATTTTGAAGAAATGCAATAAAAATGAGCGAATACAAACTGTGTAATACATACGTACTCTTTCCTGTTTTGGCACAATTGGCGGAGGCGCGAGGTTAAATCCGTGCCGATACTTACAACATTACAACTTTTTATTTGCTTTGCTTGTTGTTTATTTTTTTGGTTTATTTCGTCCATTTTTAAACTATGATGGATTATATAAAATTTGCAGTTTAGAAAAAATATAGTTAGGAAAAACTTGTTGATTAAACGTAAAAAGTTAATACGAGATTACATTTAACTATAATGACTACATACCAAATTTCATCTATCTAGCTCAAGTCGTTTTTGAGTTACCGTGTTTACACACGCACAGGCAGACAAAAAAAGCAAAAAAGGGTAAAATCGACTCAGGGGCACTTAAAACGTCGAGATGCATCAAAATCTCAATTTTTTTTTTCGCATGATCAATATACTTTCACTGCGAGAAATTAAAAATATAATATAAGTATCCTTTGTAATAAATTATAAAAGATGTATATTCTAGTGCTAATTTATTTTTAATGCAAGTTAATTACAGAACGATATAGAAGCCATCTCGAAATGATCCGATCGAACGCCCTGGAGTGAATTTCGTGCTTATTATCATTCTTATTCAAAATTGCACCATCCATTTGAAATACTTATCAACACAGGCATAGCAAATTATTTTCCGTTGTATTTTTGTTCCTTGCGTAGGACTGCAATTTTATGTAATTAAGTTTTGCATATCTGTCTATTGGGAAAAGAGTATTGTACTGGTCTCCAGTGTCGGCGCCCTCGCTGCCAGCGACCGGTGGGCTCGATACTTTGTTTCATGCTTTATTCGTATACGTTTCGCACAAGATAAAAATAATCTTTAATGTAATAGGCGGAAAACATGCCAGACGACAAGAAATCTCGTGCATATCTTTTAAAATTACCAGCACGTATATGGTCTGGTTTCGTTTCGTGTCCGTACGTATATATTTTAATCGGATTACTTTTATGACAAATAAAACCTTTTCTTCTACAGTGCCCATTAAGTAGTAATGGGAATACACAAAGTAGGTACGTTCAAGAAATCAGTGGTAAAAACTACCATACCGTATTTACAAACCTGCAAGGTCGTGAATTTATAGCGTCTACCTTGTAAACACCAATAATAATTTTCTAATAAATAATGATCGAAAATGAGACTCAAATGCCCACCAAAAGCTTTTCCACAAATGCATAATTCAAAGTGCTAAATATCGAATGTAATTCAACGAATTCTCACAATGCAGTAGGTAATTACAAAACTTTTTAATTAAATGGAAAATTACATAGTTTCCGAGTTTTTTATGCGCAGCAATAAAGACGGCTAATTAAATTTCTAGGACGCATAAAATAATAAATGCAATCCCTCTCATTCTGGACGAAAGTCGGATATTAATTCCGTCGATGGGCGATTCATTACCCCAGACAAAACACGTCCGAATAGTTTGCGCCAAACTAATTCTAATAGTAATCAGGATAAAGACTGCTTTTTTAAATAATAATCCCTTTGGCCGGTCGAACCGTCATTATCGAACCGGCAAATAACCTGTCATTAATAGTTTCAGTCGTATTCACGAGATAGGAAAGCTTCTTCCCATTAAGCTGTTTATGTCAAGGAGGCGCGCTTTGTGGTTTTCGATATTAATTTTACCTGGATCAAATTGGTATTCGTTTAATGTGACGATTCACAGATTGCTTATCAATATCTTCACAGATGTTGCTGGACTAGGACTACCTACCATTTTGGTTTTTTTAGTACAAAGGTCTAATAAAGGTTAGGACTAAGCGCATAATTATATATAATTCCGAGTCCAGGATACGCTGAGCCACCATTATCTATTAAATAAATCGATACGTATTTAGTGAGGTTATTATCATTATCTATTATGGAGGTTCAACTTTGAAATGTTTTATTCATGGTGTTTAGGCGTTTGGGTCCATGTGGATAATGTATTAAACACTTTTCTGTTGTTTTTTATTTATTTTTTTTATTTCTTTGCTAGAATTTTTAAGAACTTCATTTAAACAATTACTATGTATATATGTATTTATTTATTATACTTACATTGTTTTTGGAAACCAGGAAATTTGATCAGATGTACAAAAATAATTTCCTTAATTGTTATAATTCTCTAAATTTCTTGTGTTGTCTCTAGAGTATAGAGTAATTTTCTTATCAATTTGCCTGGACAACCATTGTTTTTAAGAATATCCTCCAATCTTTTCAATGACGATGTGCTATATACAGGGTGATTCTATTTCTCTTTTCAAAAATCATACCACATATAGTACTCACTAAAAGAAGAAAAAAATTCCTATGGACTCCTGTTCGATCTTCAACCCCAAACTTCAGTAAAAAATCAGACAGTTTTTGGTATAACTTGCACATTTTTTGCACTATCTAGTTAATTTTTGCACAGACGTCTTTAGATTAACGTCCGTTACCCTCAGGTATCGAAAAAATTCAAGATTCACGAAAACTACCCCCTAAAATTACACGTAATTAGAGGATTGGCAGGGTTTTTACAATATAATAGTGAAAATATTTGAAATTACTTTACAACATATTAATCCTCTATCAATTTCCAATAGAAAAGGCGCCCCATGCAACCACCCTAAATCACATCACATATTTAAATTTTTCTCCGTCGACCCATAATATTGCACCCGTTGAGGGTATTGCATTTTCATGTAATTCGAAAGAAAACTTCACTGACACTTTTGATTTGCGATCCATAGCCTTGGATAACCAACAATAAGTGACATTCATAGAAACCGCCTCAAAAGACATTGTTGGCAACGGTTATTTCACTATTTAACCCTAGGGGTTGAAGATCGGAAGATGGGTGATATTCACAACTGTCCTTTTTAGTGCAGTAAAACAATTTTTTTTGTCTCGTCGGTTGTTAGGAATCATAATTGAAGCACCTTCTCGAACTTGTGGATTTTGAGTAGCATTCCAATCTAATAACATTGTCATGTCCCCTAACTATGAATCTTTGAATCTATAAATAAGACCAATCCACCATGCTCTTTCTACATTGTGAATTTAACCCTATCATTAAAGGAGTTTAAAATCTGCATCAATGTGTGCATTTATTCTCTATGCAGAGCACAGGCCACATCGTCAACAAATTGATGTAATGTTAAGAAATAAGACACTTCTTGGAAGTTTTTAATTTGGTTTAATTTTCACTTAATAAGAACTTGCCGGTTTCGTTGGCTCCTTCGTATCAGAGACCTCTTAAATTGTTGACCTATTGGCCTGAGGATGCCGTCTTAGAGCGACGAAACGTACCCAATTAAACCAAAACATTGAACGACTACTTCATCCGGCGCCAATGATCTTAACCTAATTACCAATTGCTTAAACATAAAGTTAGTAGCTTTTCTATTATGATTAGTAATTTTAATTTTTAAGTTCAGAATTTTTACTTCGTTTGTTTACAACAGACGCAAAGAATAAAACAGACAGTTTGGATGCGTTCATTCTATTAGTTGACGTAAATGTAATTTTTTTGTAAATTACATATTTTCGAATGCACTTTTTCTTTCTTGTCAAAATCCTCTTAATAATGATCTTTATTGTCATTTCTTTAACTAGTTTTGTCTTACTTAAATGTATGTTTAAAAAGTTATATTCATTGAAATTTTATATGGCTTTTACTTTTTCCCTTGTATTGTAATACAAGAGCAGATACATATTGAAATATCAATTCCAATTTACAAATATAATGTAGTATGTAACAAAAGCATTAAAGTTAATCATAAAATAATGTTTGAAAAATTTCAGGGTGGATCAGGATTTTTATAAATTTCTAATGAAAAGCGAAGTGTGAATTATCCAAACAATTCTTATTATTATTTCACCTATTGTACATATCTACCTGCTTACAAATAACTCCAATATTGTATTTTAAAATGTTTGAAAAGCAATTATTCAAACAAAAATCATTTTTTTATAGCCAAAGGCAAGTGTTTACCGACAATATTTATTATTCTTTAGACTAATATACCTGGTTCGCTGTTCTAGCGACAACATCAGGTCTATAGGCCAAATTGGCTTTCCCGGTATACCTATATTGGGTTTTCTTATAATTGTATAAATTATAGAAAGCTAATATTGCAGTTCAATTTTTACTTTTAAGTTTTAGCATTGATTAGTTATAATTCACTGTATTTTAAAACACTAATTCTAAACGTAAATATTTACAATCTTGTTGTTGTAAATATTACAAATACTAATAACTAGGATTAACATAATGTACATATTGTTTTCATGTATTAACAATTCTGCACTAATTTAATATGTTACTTTATAGGAACACCTGATGAAATCAACAAACATAATTACCGTCGTAACGTACGTACGTACGTCCGTCCGTCCGTCGGTAATTTTCCCATTTTAAGGAATATGATTTCTATGGTGAGTGTGTATCGATGGTTGCGCCACTATGAAAAAATCGCATTTTAAAGAACATCAAT
>JAWQRP010003993.1:0-12504 GCA_033557875.1 Quadriops clusia
AATATCCCTATTACTATTATGTTCTTCTGTTCGCTACTATATACGTTACTGCTGCATAAATTTTTAGCGAACATGTATATGTCGAAATCATAAGATTAAATATATATGTAGGGTAAAATGTATATGTATACATAGTAATATGTACACGTGTACATGGTCAGGTGTATATGTGCACATGGCAATAAGTATACGTGTACATGGTAATAAATACATGTGTACATGGCTGCCCGTGATTTTTCACGGGCATTACTTAGTATGTATATAAATATGTATCTAAACATGTATATAAATATGTATCTAAATATGTATACCTTTTGACTCAACAATAACGAATCCGATTCAACTGCGGTTAAGAAAAATGTTAAAAATGTGCGAATGTAAATGAACAGCGTCAATACTGGGAACGCAGCGATTATGAATAATTTAGCAATTAATTAGTAAGGCGAATTCATGGAAAACACTTTATTAAGCCGGCGTAATTGCCGGAGTTGCATTGCACCTTAGCCGTTTTCATGAATTTCACAACGAATCAGGAAATTAGAAAGTGAGACAAATAAAACAAAGATTTCATAACGGAGCAAAACGTACGAACACAACAAACGACGTAATAACGAATTTTGCGGAATGAATTACAAGCGCCCAGTTACGAGAAATTACAACAATGCCACTTGCCGGCGATACTATTTTATGTATGTAAGTACATTATGCACATTCATTGCGGAATGAGACATGATATTACACGGATTGCCAATTGGGCCGAAATTACGTCACTGATTAATGATTTTTGCTTAAGCCGTTATTAATAAAACAAAATAGAGATAATAGTGGCAAGCTTTCTCTCAATGTCTTGCATTTACGATGCCGACGGTTCTGTATGTGTGCAAACTAACTTGCACACAACTTTCTATTATATTTTCAAACAATGGGTTTTAAATATTTAAGTCCAAATTTAGACGACTTTTGTGTAGGTATGTATCTAGAGTGCGCTCTTTCTTGCCTTCTAACTTTTGCCGATTGTTGTCGTATTTGTTATATGTATTTGTGTGCTCTAATTCGTTGTATGTACATACTGTATGTACAGGCTGTATGCACATGTACATATTCCCTTTTCTGTTCTTTGTCGTAGGTATCTTTTAACTTCTTGACCTGTTTCATTTCTTCTCTAAACCTCATTCATGGTCGAAGTGCTTTAAACTATGGAGATTTGAACAAATTTGGAGACGTTAAAAATCAATTTCAAGAACTTAGAAAGAAATTACGAACTCTTTGTTTGGAAGTAAATTTGATGCTAAACTATTTGTAGGCCTAAATGACATGGTATGGAATACGTTCTGACAATGTTGGAGATTAGATACCTAAAGCTTTTATAAACAGTTGCCAGAGAGTTACAACGATATGCTGCATTGTGAAAAGTTTGAACTATCCAAGCGTAATATGTTTTCATAAGGATTAAAGAAATTCTTGACTCTATTTCCTTTACGAGAAATTCCGATTTTCAAAGATTAACATTGTTTACTTTGGTTAACGAAGACCTGAAATCCTTCAAGAAGATTAGCATAGTGAATAATGACATTGAATTGAGAAGTAAGAAATCTTGCTACATAAGATAGAATAGTCTGAGAAAACTTTCTGAATAAAAATATAATGAGCATCCTGAATGTAAAATTTAGGAATCTGAGCGAGCGTAAGTAGCGAAGGATAGGGTAAAGTAACATTCTGAATGATAAAAAAATTAAAAAATTGAGCGAGCGAAGGATACGGTAAATCTTTGGTATGTCAGATTCCTTTAACTGTCTTATTTCCTTAACTGTCTTATTTCTTTAATTGTTTTATTTCTTTAACTGTCTTATTTCTATAACTGTCTTATTTAAAGCCCTAGATTTTTGGTGCGTCTTCACTCCTTTAACTTTCTTCTTTCTTTGACTGTCTTATTTCATCAACTGTCTTACTTAAAGTCCTTGATATTTGGTACGTCTTCACTCCTTTAATTGTCTTATTTCTTTAATTGTCTTATTTCTTCAACTGTCTTATTTAAAACCCTAGATCTTTGGTACGTCTTCATTCCTTTAACTGTATTATTTCTTTGACTGTCTTATTTCTTCAGTTGTCTTATTTAAAACCCTAGATTTTTGGTGCGTCTTCACTTTTTTAACTGTCCTATTTCTTTAATTGTCTTATTTCTTCAACTACCTTATTTAAAGCCCGAGATATTTGATACATCTTCACTCCTTTAACTGTCTTATTTCTTTAACTGTCTTATTTCTTCAACTGTCTTATATAAAGCCCTTCATCTTTGGCACGTCTTCACTGCTTTAACTGTCTTATTTCTTCAACTGTCTTAATTAAAGCCATAGATCTTTGGTACGTCTTCAGTCCTTTAACTGTTTTATTTATTTAACTGTCTTATTTAAAGTCCTTGATCTTTGGCACGTCTTCACTGCTTTAACTGTCTTATTTCTTCAACTGTCTTAATTAAAGCCATAGATCTTTGGTACGTCTTCACTCCTTTAACTGTCTTATTTCTTTAACCATCTTATTTCTTTAACTGTCTTATTTCTTCAACTGTCTTATTTCTTCAACTGTGTTATTTAAAGCCCTAGATATTTGGTACGTCTTCACTCCTTTAACTGTCTTATTTCTTTAACTGTCTTATTTCTTTAACCATCTTATTTCTTTAACTGTCTTACTTCTTCAACTGTCATATTTAACGCCCTAGATCTTTTGTACATCTTCACTCCTTTAACTGTCTTATTTCTTTAATTGTCTTATTTCTTCAACTGTCTTATTTCTTCAACTGTCTTATTTAAAGCCCTAGATATTTGGTACGTCTTCACTCCTTTAACTGTCTTATTTCTTTAACCATCTTATTTCTTGAACTGTCTTATTTCTTCAACTGTCTTATTTAAAGCCCTAGACATTTGGTACGTCTTCACTCCTTTAACTGTCTTATTTCTTTAATTGTCTTATTTCTTCAACTGTCTTTTTTCTTCAACTGTCTTATTTAAAGCCCTAGATATTTGGTACGTCTTCACTCCTTTAACTGTCTTATTTCTTTAACCATCTTATTTCTTGAACTGTCTTATTTCGTCAACTGTCTTATTTAAAACCTAGATATTTGGTACGTCTTCACTCCTTTAACTGTCTTATTTCCATAACCGTCTTATTTCTTCAACTGTCTTATTTCTTCAACTGTCTTATTTAAAGTCCTAGGTATTTGGTACATCTTCACTCCTTTAACTGTCCTATTTCTTTAACTGTCTTATTTCTTCAACTGTCTTAATTAAAGCCCTAGATCTTTGGTACGTCTTCACTCCTTTAACTGTCTTATTTCTTCAACTATCTTAATTAAAGCCATAGATCTTTGGCACGTCTTCACTCCTTTAACTGTCTTATTTCTTCAACTGTCTTACTTAAAGCCCTAGATATTTGGTACATCTTCACTCCTTTAACTGTCTTATTTCTTTAATTGTCTTATTTCTTAACTGTCTTATTTCTTCAACTGTCTTATTTAAAGCCCTAGATATTTCTTACGTCTTCACTCCTTTAACTGTGTTTAAAGATAGATAGATAGATCTATGGATCTATGGTTTTAAAGACAGTTAGCGAGCGATGTATTGTCTAATGATTCGTTCTATCGCAATACCTTTAATAAAAAAAAATGGAAAAAAAAGATGACTGGCCTTTAGAAAGAATTCGTATGTACATGCCTTTGAGTGTAAAAACATAGGTGAGGGGGACCGTTCGGCCATGTTGGCGAAATGTTCTATTCTGGCGACGCCAATATTTATTTAGATAGGACAGTATAAATATTGAGAGGAGGATATAGACACGATAGGAATAAATATTCATCAGGAGAGCCGGGTCGAAGCAGTGGAGCGCACCAACGTGTTTATCGCCAAATATTTGAGGATCCTAAAGTCATGGCCGACTGGATACGGGCGATTGCAAACATTAGGCACTTTGGAATACTGGTTTCTGGCACCGCAGGTACCCATATAAGCTTACATATGCGAAGATATGGCGACTGACGCTGTAGATAAGGCCTGCCTGAAACCACATCTAAAACTCAACAACCTTATTTCTTGTCTATTAGGTACGAATATGTTTCTGGATAAGATCTAAAAATTTAAAGCACTTCTTTGGCATTTATATTAATTCACTGTACATTTAATTAGGCGTACTGTTTCAACAAATGTTCTTATCTTTTAGATTTTTGTTGTTTTTCTTTTGTTATTCGTTTTTCTTTTGTTATTCGTTTTTCTTTTGTTATTCGTATTTCTTCTATTATTCGTTTTTCTTCTGTTATATGTTTTTCGATTGTTTTTATTTGTTTTGTTGTTTTTTGTCTTTAAGGAAGGTGTTTTAGTTGATATTATTTATACATTAGTTACCTACCCATGAGAGCTTCACTTAAAGACGTAGAAGTTTAGGTATGATGCTTCGTAGCTTCGCAATTAGGCTTCGTTTATCTCCCTTATATCTGGACGCTTTGAGTCTTGGGCATAATACGGGCTCTTGGTCCCCTCTAAAGGTCTTCTAGCTCATTAAAATCCAAATTAATCTCCGCTGGTTCCTACCCCACTTTTTCCTTTTTTCGTCGTGGTTAGTGCGAGTAGTTGCGGCGAAGAAGAGGAACGGCGTAGTAGAACTCGTTTCAAGGTCTCCTAGCCCCTAGTGGGTTGGTTTTTTCTTCTTCTTGGCGTACCCTTCGCCTCTCGTGAGGAGTGGAGCCCACAGAGAGGTGGATATCGGTTTTTTTGTGGGTTCCATCGGCGCCACACTGACTGGCGAGAATAGGTTCTATCCCACTTGATTCTCTAGCAACGTCATTAGCTTTGATGACCTGCAATTATGCACCAACACATGACACCGTGGCTTCTTCTGTTCGGGTACTCTTGGTGCTTTGGTGTCATCTTCATTATCAACTTTGTTTTCTTCTTCATCTTGGCTTTGAATTCGTTTTGATCTTGGTCTAAACCAGCTGATCTAAACCAATAGTACCTATAGGTAGAACCTATAGGCAGAACAATAGATCTATTGTTTTATTAATCAATTGAGAGCTACTTTCTTTTGTTGCTGAAGAATATTGCGTGTAGATGTATTATTTTATTATTGACATACGTCAAGCCACAATCCACAGTCATGCTTCACGCTGCCATAGTCCCAAACACGTCCAGCAGCGTCCTCCAAACCGAATTATATAACGTTGCAAAAACAATACGAGCGCTCAGCCAAATGGCTCCGTCAGGCAGCGGTCTCGATGATGAGGTTTCGGTTTGGTAGACACCATCAAGCCAAGAGCGGCAGAACCGCATCCGAAACTCTCCGGCGCTGGTGCAGCATTTTCAGCAAACTTTGCACGGGATTTTTGCTCACGAATCCGGCGCTGACGTCACGTGCTCGTGCCTGGCCTTGGCCTTTAAAAATACACTCTGCATTTTTATTCGGCTATTTGTTTTCTCTTCGTAGTACTTTTGCTATCCGCCGAGCGAGTTGATGACGTCGTGAGAATGCCTTCCCAGTTGAAGCCCGGCTAGCACATGTGTGCAAAACGTGAGTTCTTTCGGGTTCCCTCTTTTTGTTCCTGGTATCTTTTTTCTTTGATTGTCCAAAGCTCGGCAATTTTGATAATTCATTGGCCAAACTTTGTTAATATCCTTTAGTAACATCCTTGAGGTAACATGTTTCAGTTGGCATCCTTTAGTTAATATTTTTTAGTTCACATCCTTTAGTTAACATGTTTTAGTTGACATCCTTTAGTTAACATCTTTTAGTTAACATACTTTAGTTAGCATGTTTTAGTTGACATCCTTTAGTTAACATCTTTTAGTTAACATCCTTTAGTTAACATCTTTTTAGAGCTAAGATCATTTAGTGTCAAGATCCTTCTGTACCAAGATCCTTCAGTGCCAAGATCCTTCAGTGTCAAAATCCTTCAGTGCTAAAATCCTTTAATGCTAATATCCTTTGCTGCTAATATCCTTTGCTGCTAATATCCTTTGCTGCTAATATCCTTTGCTGCTAATATCCTTTGCTACTAATATCCTTTGCTGCTAATATCCTTTGCTGCTAATATCCTTTGCTGCTAATGTCCTTTGCTGCTAATATCCTTTGCTGCTAATATCCTTTGCTACTAAGATCTTTTGGAGTAAAGATCGTTTAGTGCTAAGTGTCCTAATCGTACTTCTTTGGAACAAAACTGCTTTTTAAGGAACAATTAAAAACTGCTCAGCTCAGCCTGGCTATTTATCATACTACGAAAACCTGTCCGTGGCGACTCCACTAATTTATTCTAAGCTACTTGATTCAAGGTTGCCCCAACAGCATCACTAGCCACAGAAACCTATAGTGCTTAAAAAACTCTATTAATTGCTTAGACGTGAATAAATTGTTCGTTTTCGAGATCGTTTCTTACTAGGAAGTTTTTTTTAACCAAAGTGGTTTGTTACCATAAGCGTTTTCTACCAAATCGTTTTCTTGCCAACTCGTTTTCTTGCCAAATCGTTTTCTTGCCAAATCGTTTTCTTACCAAATCGTTTTCATACTAAATCGTTTTCTCACTAAATCGTTTTTTTACCAAACAGTATTATTGCCAAGTTAAGTTTTTACCAAATTGTTTATTTATCAAATTGTTTATTTATCAAATTGTTCATCTTACCACTTTGGTTTCTTACTAGTAGATTTCTTAGAAAAGAAATTTGTTACCGAGGGGATTTCTCACAAAGTAGATTTTTTACCAAATAGATTTCCTACCAAGTACATTTCTTACCAAGTAGATTTCTTATCAAGTAGATTTCTTATCAAGTAGACTTCTTACCAAGTAGATTTCTTACCAAATAGATTTCTTATCAAGTAGATTTCTTATCAAGTAGATTTCTTACCAAATAGATTTCTTATCAAGTAGACTTCTTACCAAGTAGATTTCTTACCAAATAGATTTCTTATCAAGTAAATTTCTTATCAAGTAGATTTCTTATCAAGTAGATTTCTTATCAAGTAGATTTCTTATCAAGTAGATTTCTTATCAAGTAGATTTCTTATCAAGTAGATTTCTTATCAAGTAGATTTCTTACCAAGTAGATTTTTTCCAACTGGATTTCTTACCAACTGAATTTCTTACCATCTCGCCTTCTTAGCAAGCCGGATTTGAATAATAATCGGAGATACAATTCTTCCGACGTTATGTGCAGCTTAAGGCTCACAAAAAGCGGTCCCGTAATGGATTTAGGAACCCGTAATAGGCGGGTAGAGGCCTGAAAAAGTCTACCCACTTGCTTAAAAGGACCTGCCTTAATAGGGATTTCTTGCAGGCAAAAATGATTTAGCCGGCGATAAAAAATAATTGGTTCTCCTTTTCGTTCGGGGGAGAGCTAATGGCAGGGATCTCCGGGGTAATTATCGACTTTTGAGATAAACCCTCGGTTATGACATTTTTACACGCGTATTTAAGTTAAATAAACTAATTTAATTTTACAATATAAAGGAATTTTATTTCAAACCAACGCTAATTTCCATATCACAAGATTTAATGCCTGCTCCATACTCTCACCGAGTCGACTCAGAGATCATCAGAGGTATGGAGTCGATATTTTTCAAGATGAAAATAAGTCGTTGTTTTATAAAGGTTACCTACTGTTACAAATCTTTTTGTAATATTAAACAAAAATAACGATTTATTTTCATCTAGAAAAAATTTGTTTCTTGCAATGTTGTTTGAGTCTTCTATTAGTTTAGAGGTGAAATGTTAAACAGAATTGCCAATGTTTTAACAGTAAATTATTGTGAGGGATTTAATATATGCCATAAAGAACGTAAAACTACGAGCCTAACTAAATTTGTTTTCTTCACGCTTCAATAATATTTTTGAGATATTTACGAAAACAACGAGAAGGGGTTCCTACCAAATGCTAGGTAGGTAATTAATTAATTTAATCCCTTTGGCCAATTAAAATCAGGGATGATTATTTGAGTCTCCCGCCATTTTGTACTGGAATATTTCTTGGAGCTCCAGTTATCAATAAAATGCGTAAGCATCCCCCCATAACGTCACAGTGGTGCCGTGACCAGGATTAAGGTTTGTGAAAGTAGGGCTGTTTGAGAGGGTTTGAGGGGCGTTGGCACACTCCAGAATGAGTTTTCCCCAAAACTTCTTCGGATTAGCACACGTGGGTTAGAGAAGAGAAAAAAATTCGAGTGCTTTCGAACCTCATAGGTTCAAGAAAGGTTTGGAGAGAGGCGAGTCATTATTTGCAAACATTTTCTTCTTAAATAGTTTACCAATTCCCCATTTTGGCAGGTCCCAATTGCTGTTTGATGCCTCAGTATCATGTCGGCGTGGTTTTGGTGCTGCTGGTGGTGGTCTGCTTAGACGACCGCTAAGCGGAGTATCATTCGCGATTGCCTGGACCACTTTGATGTCAGCTGAGAACACTGTGCACGACTGGGGTCGGGACAAAGGGAGCTCTTCGCTCGGTGCAAAAGGGATGTCCTTTTCTTTTTCACCCCTTTTGTGTATCGTTTCGAGGTCTTAAGACATTTGTCGAGGAGCCATTCATGCCCACCAAAGGGGGGAAACCAACTTCCCATCTGATCCATCTGCCATTTTCTGACAATCAGGGTCGCGTGACTCCCAAAGGGAACCGGTTGTCGAATGTTTTCAAAAACAAAATTTCCTGTCTGGGTTCTCAAGGTTTCAGGAATTTGATCTTGAGACCCCATTCTTTGATCCCGGTTTCATACAGAACTGCCACACTGTAATCAAGGTGCGATTTCTTTGGAGCTCAGGAGTTCTTTAGTACGAGTGGGAGTCTTAAAAGAAAGGGTTGCCACATCTTGATGTGTTCCGGTTTTTCATGCTTCTTTTGTTATTCAAACGCCCAAGACCCTCCCAAAACGATGAAAACATGGCGCATTTCACGTCCGAGACAAATTTACCAGGTTTTCATTAGAGTTTTCTCCAACGTTTTTGTTTAATTTTGCCGTTTATGCGAAGATTGTAGGGTAGGAAAGAACGTTTTTGGTGGTACAGGTGGAAGTATCGTCTGCAAGGGCAAATATTAGATGCAAATGCTTGGGTAAATCCTTTTGTTAGAAACAAAAAATTGCACCAGGGCATAGAGAAGTCACGTACTGATTTTGTTCTGTTTGGAAATCGACTTTCATTCTGGTTGATCGAGCTTCTCAACCCAAGTATAAGGGAAGGTCTTCATGATTAACCTTTTCAGCAAGGTCCGAATATTAGGCTCAAGGTTCTTCTTCCAAGGGCTTGTCCCAAATCAGGGAATGAACGATAACTAAGATGGGTTCCTTGAGTGATTCTTTGTAAAAGGTTCAACAACATCTTTTTCCCAGGTGGCGCCTTCACTAAATGTCCTGCCATTGTGATACTGCCAATTTTCAAAAGATTCCGCACGGGAGAGGTTTGCCACCAAAATCCCGATTCTCCAGTGTAAGGTACCCTACCTTCGGGTCACTACACCAATGGCTTTCGGCCAGAAAGACTCCAAGTCAAACTTTTTTTTTGGCCCTTCCCCAAATGAAATCAATACTGTTTGTGCCAAAGGTAAACTGGTTTGGGGTTCTTCTTGGTGCAACCACATCTCTTTCCATATTTTTGGTAGGGTTGAAGGATTCCGGTCCCACAGCCATAACCAATGTCAAAGGTAAGGTGATCCCGACAGGGGTCAGTCAATAGGGGTAGACTAGGGGGGTCTTTAGGATTAAATCTCCGAGAAAGGAAAAAGACGAGAGGTTTCGAAATTGGTGCAACATGAGAGTATCGTCGGACATGACCAAGAAGACCAAGAGTGGGATTAATAGGCGAATGTGGACGTCTAGGGGGGAGAAAAAGAAATGGAGGGGAAGAGAGTTGCCAAAAAAAGAGGGGGAGGGTGAAGGAAGACTGGCCGGCGAATGTGTACGCCTAAGGGGTAAATCGAATATGGCCAAGGGAAATGTTTATCCGAATAGAGGGCGGAGAATCTGGGGTGGAATGTGTACACCTAGGGGGAGGAAAGGGGTTATTAGGCGAATGTGTACGCCTAGGGGGAGCAAAGGAAATTGATAGATGAAAGGATACAAAGGGGGAAATCAACAGTAAAATAGCACACACGAGTAGGGGGAGAAGGTGTTGGTAGGCGAATGTGTAGGTACGCCTAGAGGGAGAAACGGGAATTGAGGGGAAAAGCGTTACGGAAGGGGTGGAAGAGGAAGACTGGTAGATGAATGGTACGCCTAAAAGGGAAATGAAACTGATAGGCAAATGAATAAACTAATAGGGGGAGAAATTATTGGTAGGGGAAAGTGTACACCTAGTGTTGGAAAAGTATTAGCAGACGAATGCATACCAAAAGAGGGCGCAGAGGGGGACTGTAAATAAAGAAAGGGAGTTGGTAGCCGAATGCATGCCGAACAGGGGGGAAAAGGAATGACAAAAAGGGGAGAAAGGGGGTACCGAAGGGGGAAAGAACCAATATCATCTATGAACGACGTTAACAATTGTCGCAGCCACCAATTGAAGAATTTTGAGGAGTCCCTTGTTTGCTTCGTTTCAGTCGGCAAGCAAGTGAGGGGGAGTCTGTGAGGGATTTAATATATGCCATAAAGAACTTAAAACTACGAGCCTAACTAAATTTGTTTTCTTCACGCTTCAATAATATTTTTGAGATATTTACGAAAACAACGAGAAGGGGTTCCTACCAAATGCTAACCGATCACAGGTAATTAATTAATTTAATCCCTTCGGCCAATTAAAATCAGGGATGATTATTTGAATCTCCCGCCATTTTGTACTGGAATATTTCTTGGAGCTCCAGTTATCAATAAAATGCGTAAGCATCCCCCCCATAACATCACATTATATAGATTTTTCTCTTAGTGTAGGGAGTGCAGCTTGTACCCGCCATGAATTCAACGCAATGGATGCATTCAATGCGGATATTGCACCTAGTCCAACGCACAAATAAATAAATCCTTAATTGTTCTGTTTATCTCCATATGAGATCAGCCAAATAAAGGCCTATCCTCGCCGGAATCACCTTGAGAGCTCTGCCTAAGTGCGTAAGTGCGAGCGACAATGCGACAATCTCGCAAGGGCATTTTATTGAAAAAAAGGTTATCACTGAATCCGAGCAGGAGATAAGGGGTCTGGAAATTCATCTCAATTGGATTAAGAACGTTGTGAATGAGGTACTGTACTCTTCGCGAATCAAGGTTAATTCCAAAGCCGTTTTCTTTTAGCTCCATTTATATCATCTAGTTAGGTCTGGATATATAACAGAACGATTCATCATGATCTTTATTATTATTGCATTACTGTCATGATGCGGCGCATTTCACCTGGCCGTGACCGTCGGCGATCGAGATCAATCCGAGGCGGCCGCGAAAAATCCGCAAAAATAGATCTGTTTAAAATAGCACCTGATGTCCGTGGAAAACAAACATAATAAACTGTTCACCTTTGAGCGCCCAAAATACCCCTACTAGTCATGCGATGTGTAAAAATAAAAATATTTTTTGCAACATTTTTTCCTACGTGTTTGTGTGTATAGGCGCTTAATGTGAACTTGTTGTGTGTTTTATATGTTCTTGTTTGTATGTGTTTGTATATGTTCTTGTTTGTACATGTTCTTCTTTGTATGTGTTTGTATATGTTCTTGTTTGTATGTGTTTGTATATGTTCTTGTTTGTATATGTTCTTCTTTGTACGTGTTAGTATATGTTCTTGTTTGTATGTGTTTGTATATATGTTCTTGTTTGTATGTGTTTGTATATGTTCTTGTTTGTATGTGTTTGTATATGTTCTTGTTTGTATGTGTTTGTATATGTTCTTGTTTGTATGTGTTTGTATATGTTCTTACTTGTATTCTTGTATGTGTTTATATGTGTTTGAAGGTGCTTGAATGTGTTTTGGTATGTGTATAAGATATGGTGCAAATCAATTCCGGGTTGGCATCAGCTAAAATCTATTAGCAATAAATCTAATAAAACATGAAATAAGTAGTCGTGTTATGTTAAATCCGAGCGTTAATTAGTTTTGTGTATTATATTTAATTATCGAATCAAGCAGAACTGGAATCCGTCGTTTATTTTCCACTCCATTATAGCACTTATCAATGTTTAAGTCTCTTTTTCTGCTGTACGTAATTGCTCATTTGCATGGCGTATTAATAGGCAACGTTATTAATAACTTAGTGTTTGGTGCTGCGTATTATTTTTTCGATTTACAATTGAAAGTCGGAGAAGGCACCTTGTTTACCGGATGAAAAGTGACAACTCTTCGTTTGATATTATTTCGGAGTAAAACTTTTATTCATATTAGAAATTTTAGTTCATATTTTTTGAATTTGAGATTAATTTAAATTGAAATGAATTTAATATTCATTTTACTACGAACTTCGTTCAGCATCATGTTCACCGCATTCATTGTGTTTTTGTCCTGTTTCTAACCTCTATCGTCTTTATCGTAGAATATAAACTCGATCAGCATCGGCTTGATGGCGACAA
>JAWQRP010003994.1:0-12502 GCA_033557875.1 Quadriops clusia
AAAATGCTAACAGGCTAGGAGAATAAAAAATGGAATATTATGCTGTTTGTTTCATGGCGATATCTTATTCCTACGCGAAAAAATATCTAAAATACGATTTAAGGTATGACTAGCTGCCTCTTAAGAGTGTTCTAACGTTTCATTTATTTTGTGCATTACCATAGGCATTTACGCCAAAAGGACAAAATTCTTTCGTATATGATCGCATTACATAACAATGGTGTGTGATTTATTCACATGGATCACAGTAGACCTAATCTTACAGTAAAGAAACTCTTATCAAATTATTGTGCGAAGGTCATTTAAATATGTGGTACTTTTATGAATTTTATGCAGAGCGCAGCACAAGCGAGTTTAAAATGTATCTGTAGTAATAGCATAAGTGCACTAATTTTATTGGTAAATTCACAACTGCCTGTTGCTTAGAAACGAAGAAGAGTGCAAATTTGACAAGTAATTACTCCTGAAGAAGTTATTATAATTTATAACGAAACGTTGAGGAAAATATAAACATATAATTTTGAAAGACCTTATACCCAATAATAAATATATTTAATAATGACATTTTACTATGTTTAGAAATATTTATTACTCAGTTATAAGGTTTGTGTTTTGAATTTCATCCTTGTTGAAGATATTTTGCTTAGAATTAATAGATTTGTGCACTACGACGAGGTACTATTTCTAGAAATGTTGCAACTGTGTATTTAACGTTTTATTTGGCACCAAATACTTTGATATTTGTGCAGACATACAATTTTTTAGACATTTCTTTAAAAATGTATTGGCTGCACTTAAATTTGCCTATCCGGACATGGCGATCGGCTATCGCCACCTATACACACGTAGACGAAGTACCACAGATCAAATTTGGCAGAATAAAACCTATTAGAAATAAATATGCAGTGGCCTCCACCCCACTTTCTCGCATATTTCAAAGGCGTACTAGAAAAGATAAGACCGGAATTTAAAGCGATCGTTGAATAATTTTGGTATTATACAATAATTTTTAAAATAACTACAATAAACACGTGTGCATATTAAAAACATTGTTAAAAAAGACCACATCTCGTTGAGAGATTAAGCTAAAATTTGAGATGTGTGAGATCTTTGTTATTTCTAAAGCTGGTATAAAATTTGAAACAAACATCTTGAAACAAAACCGTACTTTTCTTGAAAGAGATATTCAAATTGTAATGGCGCGTGTACCCCTTTTTTTAGTTAAATGTAATTAATGTGAGGAATAGAATTATTCAATAAAATACGTAGACATTAACATAAATAAAAGGAGGTAGTTTAACTAGGTATATTTTATTTGTGTTTTTGTGCTGCGCTACTTGTTTCGACCGACTCAACCGGTCATTATCAGACGTTTAGTCTGTTTACACAAGCAATCAGATGCAGGTGTATTTCTATTTGTTTTGTCCTCCACTTTCAGAAATATCAACGAAATTTTCATGAGTTTTAGTGTAGACAGATGCAACACGATATCTGATACAAAATGGTTGTGAATTAATTGACAAATAAACAAGGATAGCTAAGCTACGTCCTTTGGTTTATGTTATAATATCAATTTGTTGTCATCATTTTTGCCAGTTATCATCTAGGTGGACAGTGGGCCATTCAGTGTGTTCCTTCCAAAATTCAACATTGCAGTGAGAAATTGAGGCCATTTTTTCTATACTTAAGATAAACGCAGAAGAGCTATTATTGTTGCAAACGATGTGTGTACATACATATAGGTATATGTGCAAAGAAAGTAAATATAGTTGTTTAGTATTCTTGGACTTCAAATTTAATGTTTTTCAAATTTTCTTGGAAGTCCCCTTTTTGCAGTTAGTTGTCCATATGCATACTGCATATACGGGAAAGAAATAATATTATAGTTCAAAATGATTAAATTGTTTAATCTACTTAACAAAAGTATTGTTAGTTTAAGTACTTATACGTTCTAAATTAAACATTTTGTGCATCGCTAATTCAACATAGTTTTGTCAAGTTAACTATTTTTTGTATTTAAATTGACAAAGTATATTTAAGTAAATGCTATTTATTAAATTAAGCATACATTTTTATGTGTGTGTTTTGTGCCGTTTATAGGAATTTAAATATTTGGTAAGTGATTTATTGAGAAAAATACTAAAGCTACTTTCTAGAAAAGGTTTTATTCAAATAATAATTTCTATAATTAGACCGAGTTTTTTATCGGTTTTGATGAGGATGGAATTGTGAGATTCAATTTAGTTTTTAGTGGAATTTAGGATATTGTTTGACTTGTGAGAGATTATTGTATTAAAAAAAAATTTTTAATTAATAAGTTAATTCGGACTTGGGGTTTTCTTTATCGCTAATGGTTAGGGAATATATTGTTTAAAACTATAGGGAGTTTTGTAGAAGATTAGGAAATATGTGTGTTTTATATGTTGGTGTTTCTATAGTAAAATTTGTTTAACTAATGACATGAACATATTTACTTAGTTTCTTTTTAGAGGACCTGTTTATGTTGAATCAGAATTTTCGTCAGGAAACTAGGTACTTATACGCAATTATTGCTTTTTGATCATTTAGACGTGCCGACCTGGATCAATAAAAAATAATTTCTAAAATCTACTAATTTGTGCTTTACCATGCACACCATATGTAATTAAGTTTTGAAATGAAAAGAATTTAAATAGTGCTTAATGATCGTGTAATAGTAATAAATTTAAATATGCGTATAAATAGATATCAGCTGAAATAATTAATTATTGTTATGTAAAATACTAATTGTCTTGCCAGGTGATGAATTTTGCAGTCAGATACTTAGGATGTTACTGTATAAATTAAATAATAGACCGTAATATAACAGTATAAACTTATATTTTTCATACCATGCACATACTTATACTAAATTTTTATATACCTAAGCAATGATGTAAAACAATAAGAATAATAATTATTACACCTTCCAAATTAGATTGCTTTCAAGTATTAATTTTTGTACGGTTTTAGTTAGTTGTGTAGTGCCTTTTATTATACAATACAAAATGTACTATATCATTATAATAATTTGTTATTTTATGTATGCTTACAATTATAATTATTAAAAGCTCTTTACGATACTGATACGGATACTGATAAGTTCTGTGATTCAGAGACTCAACTGATTCAATTTGGGACAATGCTCCCCAAAATGGGAACATTTTTAGCGTAACTCCCTGCAAAATCAAACATATCTTTCACAGTACTTGAGCAGGAATACACCAAATAGAGCAGACCAAAGTAAAAGGAATATACAACGAATTTGTGGATGACATACATGCTGAAAAGGTAAAATAATTATTAAAATTATATTAATTTTGTTTACGCAGCACTTACAATTTTTGTTGAATTCTGCATCTAGGTAGCGAAGATAAATTTTCCTTCATGCAATACTGTCGAGCTCCTAAAATGCAGCGGAGCAGATATTCGTCGATTGGAAAGCAAAAGAAGTCCAAGTTATACATCTCTTTGTCCTTTTTATTCATAATGCCAGAATCCCATAAACCCAAAAAGTTCTCGCTTTTGAAAACCCATTCTCTTGTGGTGAAAAATTGTAAGAGTTCCAAACCGTCATGTACTTTTCTTTGGATTCTCAGCATGCTGTAATTTCTTAATTAGAACAAAATCTCAAACTGTGTAAGAAAACTTACAATCGTTTTTGTCCAAGGATGAGCATTATAAAGTCTATGAAGTAAGCTGGTAGCCAGTGAAAGAAAAGACAACAAATTTGGTGTAGGAGTTTAGAGGACCTCATGTCTCCATCGGGATACCAAACCATCATTTCAAATGGATTGTTGTGAACTATTTCTCGTCCTTTGTTTAGAACGTCGGCCCACGTTAGATGAAGAACTCCGTCATTAGTTAAATTGTACACCGGCATTTCTTTAGGTCTACAAAAATGATTTAAAAAATAATTGTTAAAAGGTCAAAGTGAAGAAAACAAACTTTTCTTTTGCTGAGCCGAGTTTCCACGCAACAACCAACATAGCACTTATAGCCATATCGACTGGTATTGTCTGAGCTCTATATTCTCCTTTGCAGTGCATCGAACGAATTACTCCCTTTCCAGCTCCTACAAGTAGACCCATTGGGCCGTTTAAACTATCTACCCATCCAGGGAGAGGATCAATTCCAGCTGGAGTAACTATTATAAAATATTAAAAACGGATATCAATTTAAACATGTAGTCTATAAGTGAGGTAAAATGGTTTAAAAAGAATCTTAAACTATTAAGAAAACTGTTTAATCTGCTTACCAATTGAAGGTCTAACAATCGCCACTCTCATGTTAGTTTCTTTCTCTGCATTTGCCACTAGAGTTTCCGCCAGTCTCTTGCTGTAAGTGTAAGTATTTGGATGGGGTTTTATCAAAGGAGGAGTTGCTTGAATCAAAACGTCATTATTTATCCATTGAGTTACTTCTATTACTTTTTTGGGGTCATCCGGTGAAGAATAGACTTTTTCTTCAAACACATCAATATCTGCAGAGCAAAATGCTGTGCTCATATGGATGAAGGCTTTAAGATTATTCATCTTTTTTGCTAATTCTAGCACCCTGTCAGTACCAGCAGTATTCATCTCTATTGCATCTTTTAACTGTGCCTCCAATCTTAAAGTTGCAGCACAGTGAAATACTACAGAAACGTTATCAATCAGCAGTTTAGTTTCTGCCTCGGATAGACCTAGACCGTCCGTTGTAACATCACCATGAACAGGTACGATTTTTTTGAGGACACTTGGGTTATTGTCTCTGATCCTTTGGAATACCTTAAAAGAAATAAGTTATTAAACATTCATCGTTTGGTCTATGGGAGTGTTCAATAACAACGGATCATTAAAACTTTAATCTGAGAACTAAAATTAAACCTTGTCATTTAAATTTACATAATCATCAATAGTCACTGGTTTTAATTAACGACCATAAACAAATCCATAAACCACTCTTTAAAGAGGAGAAACTAAGTTGTTTATTGCATAACATCTAAAATTTATTATTTCGACGATTTTTCTACATTTCATTGAACTGAATTGTTATTAAATGTATGAATATGCAGTAGTATATTTTAATCGTTTTGAAATAATTCTATTTCAAAATGTAGTGTAAACGTGCTTTATATGAATTTTTATTATTAATTGGTACTTGTTCAAATAAGCTTCGCAACCTATTCTTTCAGTGACGTATCTCGACTTTTTCATTCAATTAAAGTGATTTTATATCTACAAAGTTTAATGTAAATAAATCGTTTCGTAAGATTTTATTCAGTAACAATAAATAATTAGTTATACAACTGCTAACTGCAACAGGCCGTAACAGTAATCCACAATTTTGCAAAATCACACTGGCGAAAAATTTGCTGCACCGCAAAAATGATCACGCCTTTTACAAATTTCTTCCACCAATTATAAAAACTGATTACAGTAATTCGAAATTGCACTAAATGTGCAAAGACATAGAAATTCCACACCAAAGAGATGTGTAATAGTAAATATGTATTTGTAGCAGCACACCCAATGTTTGGGCACTTTCATGACTATCATACCTCCAAATTACATAACCATTTTTTCTAAGCAATCCTCGCTAGTATTTACTTCCTGCTGGAGCTGATAGTTTTGTAATTTTGCTATTACAAAAACACATCGGAGAGTGGTCTACTTTAGCGTACCGGTTTTAATGCGCTCCTGATTAATTATTTGCAAAAGATTTAAGAGCGAGTTAGCTAGTGTTAAACATTTACCTATATAGTTAAAAAACTTTCATTTCTTCTTATAGGAGTCATTTGGCATACAGTTGCCTTGATGATTACTGTAAAAGTAATGATGTTGTGTAACATAAAAAGATGTGCACTTACAGGCAATTTAAATATATCTTCAAGTCTCTGTGCAGGAGTTCGTCCGCGTTTAGGTCTCATCAAAACAAAAATCTTCTCCAATCCAGGGGAACTCCAAAGAAGTTTTTCCAGCAAAACTTTTCCCATAAATCCTGTCCCGCCAGTAACAAAAATTGATCGTCCATTGTACCATTCAGCAATTGGACTTTTACCTTCGGAGTCCATTGTGTTCTGGGAAATAATTTGATTAAAATGAGTCGAAAAAATTAATACATATACAAAATGAAAAGTCAGAGGTTTTGGTAAACTTCATTAAATATGTATTTAGAAAGGAACGGTTATTGTCGTATCTGCTAAAAGATATTATGTATTATTCCTTAATTTGCTGTTTCGTTGTATTACATAAAATTACTTGCAAATGCATTATTATTTATTTAATTTATTATACTTAAGTAGTTTTAACAACGTAGTTACTTAATATAGTAGATGTATTTAATACTTTACTTAGAAATCTTTCTCCGAATTTAAATTTACTTGATTTTATTTGCTCGTATAATCGCAATTGCAATTACCTATATGTATTATTGTGCCCCAGCACAGAATATAATTCAAAAGGAACTGGAACTTACGTTATGCAAGAATGAGATTAGAAAGTATACAATATTGTTCACTGTTTCTTTATCGTCTTGATTCAAACCAAAAGATTTTTGTATCCCACTATATGTGAATTTTTTAACACTTTATTCATAAACGTACAAATTGAATAGGCAAGAGATCATCTTGACTTATCACACCTGTACTAATTGATGTTTTATATTATGTTTTGCTTTTACTTGTTTGATACTTCACCTACGTAATACTTTTCCCACGATAATAGCACTGGTCATTTAAATGTTAAGCACAAAAATATTCTAATGCAATCATGCAACACGCATCCCTGTTTAACATTGTAAATTTTCTTGGAGAATTTTAAAATTTGTTCCAATTTTATTTTACTTTCTTTTGTAAAATTTCGGGATTATGCAAATCTGCGGAGCTATCTATAAAAATAACTATCTACAACCTGGGTCACAAATTGCGAAAGAATTATGCAACATGTTTGTAACAAGGTTCTGTATCAAAGTTCGTACACTCACATAAATATAATGACGAAACTCACGTCTTTCTGTGCGTTAATTTTTCTATTCAAATTAATATTGCACCTTCCCTTTTGACATTTCAAATATTGATTAATATTAATTGTCATCAAAAGAAGAAGCGCAATATGAAAACATTTGATGAAATTATAATTTGGCAACTTTACTTTTTAAAACATTTGATTTGTAATACCCGTGTCATTAAATTGTAAAGGTTTTTTTGCCGGAAATAAGTATCAGAACGAAGAGGTCGAAAATTAATTGAGGCAATAGGAAATAATGTCAACAAATAGTGCGTTGCAAAGTTATTATTCAGCGATTATGTTAACCTACTTTAATAACCGTGACTTTGTGTTATTAAACTTTTATCTTAATATTACGTGTACTCTCGCTGTCTTAGAAGTCTAGGAAAGTGAAAGTAAATAAAATTTAATTATATCTGCTGGATTATCTTTGCTTAGTTTATTTTATACCTACTTGAGAGTTTATGCTGTTATTATATACATACGTTATTGTAGGTAATTAATTACATACGCTGCTGTCAACTATCAAAAATTATGTTCTTAATGTAACATCAATTTGATACCAGATAGTGTATTATGTACACTCGCAGAAAAATTAAATGTCCGATTTTTGTTGGTCGCGCATATCGTTGTGCTATTTTAGCCTATATTATATAGCCTATATAGTACCTTGCTGTATTTATGGATCAGACTACGGCTCTTTAGTACAAAAGATATGCGCGGCCAACAAAAAACCGACTTTTAATTTTTCTCCGAGTATACATGTATAAGGTTGTATGTATATGGAAGTACTTTTATGTAACTAGAACTGCTAGAACTTTCATCAGTTTGTACCTACATTATTTCGGATACTATTCTCCGTTGCCGAAAACTTCACGCGCAACCTAGAAACTTTCATAACTAACTGAGCGCACAATTGCGACAATTTCTATTTTTGTAGAAACCTCGGCAATAACTTTTACCAAATAATGGGCTTCTCGTAGTAAGATGCATGTTGCATTGTATACAATTAACGACATTTTAATGTTAGGGTTCGTAAATTGTTGGAGCACCTAATATAGTTTTTAATAGAACATTGCGAAATTTATGTTGTATAATATAATGGTATCATCAACTAGAAAGTAGTGTTTTGAGCACTTCTTTCCTAATAAAAAATTAATTTGTTGTTCTTAGCTGGTTGTAGCGTAAAAAGATTAATTAATGCTAATTATCTCTCATAGTTTTCGGACGTTTCCAAAAAGTAGGTTTGCCAAAATGTCGTGAGGTACAGACTGAACCGTAATAAATAATCGCAAATTTATTAGATAATCCTTTTGAAAGAGCTCATTTCAATAATGCATTACATTTGCATTATTTTTTAATCAATTGGCAGAATTTATGTTTAATATATTTGTTAATTCTAGCTTGGTGGGTGCGATGTACTAGAAAACAAATTTCCCGGTCACTTTCAAAATATTGTATAAGATAATAAGTAACTCTTAATATATACCATTCGACAATTAATTACTTTAGATCTTTGGAATATGTTTAAGTATAATTTTAATAAAGTACGTCCGTGAACATTGGTCCATAATAGATTAACATTAATAAGTTAGTAGAATGTTGTAATGGACTATTATTGTAAGTCATGAAAATAGCTACATTTTGTTAAAATACATTTAAAATTGAAAGTCATTAAATATATTTACCGGTATTAAAATTGCCAATATTATAAATAAGTATTTACTTACTTGATTCTAATGAATAATCCAATAAAGATATTAGGAATGTAACACACTTGAATATTGACAAGAAGGTTGGTAAAAGTGCCGGTGTGGTCGGCTTGGACCGCGCTTGCTATACTAACTACAAATTCGTTCTTTGAATGATGCAGTCTTGTTATGTCAGTTTATTAACCAACCACGAAGGCGTGCCCTTGCTCCTCTCTACTAGGTTATTTTTGCACTATTTCTTTGTTATATCGAATCTGCAGTAGTTTCCCAAGGTTGTTTTTTATTTACGGTATTTGGATGGCACAAATCCTGCAATTTCGGTTCCTATTTTCTTCTGTGAATTAGAAACTCACAATGGAGATTTTAATACTGCGTTCAGAAGGAAGCCCATTTACGAGAATGTTGGAGTAAATCTTAACTATGTAGACAAAAAAATACTTTATTTCTTAAGTTCTTGAGTTTTTTTGGTTTGATATAAGATTTAAATTTTCATTTAGTCTATTTTAACATGTTTCTTTATTTATTCGACATTTCTGTTATTATTTGGAAGCATCGTCAGGTTAATTTTACATTATGTTATATATTTAACAATGTCATAAACACATTTTTTTTAATAACATACAAAATATTTGAAATAAGATGAAAGTTTTAAGTAAATGAATGTTTATATTAAATGAGACAAAACAAAATGACGAAATAATGAATTATGTTATAAAAAAAAATGTGTGATATATTGAAATGATTAAAGATATAAGAAATTTCCATGTAAAATTAACTTCAAGGTGCTTACAAATGATAAGTGAAACGTCGTTTAAATAAAGAAACATGCGAAAATAAACCAAATTAAATTTTAAATTAAATATAAGACCAAAAAACCCAAGAAATTAAAAAATATAGTTAAAAATTATTGGTCAAGAAATAAAATAGAATAAAAAAATACTTAACATAACAAATCATTAATAATACCTAATCGAATATATTCATCAGGTATAAATAAAATGATTTTTACATGTACTACATCAATAAGGCTATAACATAATATAGATAAAATACGGTTACAAGTAAACTAAAATATTGATTAAAATTTTAAAAGCTATATCGCTCTATAATAAAACGGGAATATTTTTTTATTTATTGCATAATACATTCTATCTTGGCCTGGATCCAAACTACATTAATTAGTATTGAGTTTAAATCATAGAAAATAAAATTTAATACAGTTTATATTGTTTGAAATTTCAACAATATTTGCTCAGGTAACAAACGTTTTAATTATTTATTATTTTTTTTCATAAAAATCTGTTTCTTCCATTCGGACAAATTCATTTTTATTACAATTATCTATTAATAATTTAAGAAAATTCTTACAATTACTTTGCTATCAATAAAAATTTTACTAGAAGAAAATTGTAAATGAAAGTCTAACAAGGAGTTTAGCAAGACATTGTAAATTGCTATGTTGGTAATGCGCAAATGATAAAAGATCGTTGGATAAAAGTGTACTTATTTATGACGCCTATATAAAGTTAGACAGTAAAAACTTGTTGTTTTATAGGCTTGTTGTGTATATTTTATCGTGCACAACTACTTTCGTCGTTGCTTGTTAGACTGAAATATTTAGAAATACAGTAAACCCTTGTTGTAGGTGAAAGTTATAGCTCACGAATATGGGATGTACATGAATGTTTATAATGAAAAAAATAGTAGACAAAATTATATATTTTTTCTAGACTAAAGAAAGTTAAATTAGGCCACATTAGACCAATACTAAAAGCGATAACGTTGCATTAAAAAAATTCATTGTATTTTCATTAGTAATTAAGGAATATTAGACCTCTCAAGTGTCTGAAAAATTGGTTTAGAAACCTTAATTTCTAGTTATCAATCAGGCAACGTTTAGAAATGCATGTTAAATTTTTATTATACATTTCATTCAATTCTTTGTAGATAAAAATTAAAGAATATATTAGGTGATAGTCGCCGATGTTTCCAAGTTATGCTTATGCAAATATGCAAAACTCACTTTGAGAATGGATTGAATTTACAACATCAATATATATTTACATAAATTAAATTGGCAACCACTTATTTACAAACTTGCAACGAATTAGCTTACCCGCCTAAAAATTGGCGCGCGTTAGACATTTTTATTCTTTCACATTCTTCTCAGGAGAAAGTGTGCAAGTATTACGGATATCTGAGATGATTGTTAACAGCTGTTATAAAATTTGTACTCGCTGCAGACGTGTTACAATAAAAAGGAGCATTTCAAATATAATTACACCTCCGGCAATAATTAATCAGATGAATCGTAATTTTCACAGTTTCCTATACAATATGTAAAATAGGTATACATAATAAGTATGATAATAATACATATAATTTTACGATAAATTGAGCACAGGATAAATTAACTCCGGGCATGAAGAGATAATTATGTACTACGAGAGCTAATTAGTTTCTAATATGGGGAGTTAAGTAAATCGTGTAAACAATTTTATACATCAGTAGATACCAAGTAAGAAGGTATTAATAATAAATAATAATAATTTGATTTATTATTTATCCCTTTTCTCCTTTATATCTTTGTTTGGGCAGCAACAATTATAAGACTAATTGAATAGGGAAATTTTTATGGAATTTGGAGAACTATGGTTTTATTGATATCTTCCCTCGAAAGAAAAATGTATTGGACGTTTTTTCGAAATTGATTCACCACTGGTTACCTTGTTTTATCGGAGAAGTCGATGTAGAACTCTATAATAACATTTGAAGGTATACAAGCGTTTCAGAATTTATGTTTTAATTTTTAACTGCACCTTCTATTTTTTTTGTTAGAACTACCTTCCCTTCATTTTTATTCGACATTATAAATTGCGAAAAAAAAAACAGTCACTGCACGTACGTAATTATTATTTGCGAGTTTAGGGGAATAATTTGTAGAATCACAAAACAAATGATCACAATACTATCGGTTTTTATCAAATAATAAAACCACATGTGTTTGTTGACAGCGCAGTGTTAATTTAAAGGGCAATTGCATTTTAAGCATACTTACACCGTAAGTAGGCCGGAAACCAACGATTTTTGTGTAAATTAAATAATTACAGCGTATCGATAGCAATAAATGACTTTGCGTTTAAGACAATTTTTGACTCGCGAATAATGGAATTTTTACCCACTAATACAGAAAGTGATATCAATTATTTTGCCCGCGATGTTGAAACCGCGAGTATGAACCTATAACCAGATTTGACTCTATAAATCACATTCAAATAAAGACTACTTTCACGTTTAATACTTAAAAAATCTTAATTTGATTAGCCAATGTCCAATTCACAAGTTGAAAAATAAATAGGTATTCCATTTTGCAATAGAATTACTCTAAACGATCAATGTGGTTTATAGTGTATTCAATTGACAGTCCATTTATTTATTTGGAAACTAGAACCAATATCCCTTCAAAATAGCATACGCTTTTTACAAAGAAATAAATTAGCCGTTTACATCATCTTCTTTTATTTGCATATTTATAAGTTTTATATTAGAGTGTCTACAACTAATAAGTGTCTATCTAATATTTACTAATAATACTGTCGCAGTTAACTACGTAAATGTGGTTTATGAACCATATATGTACTTTATTTAAAAGTACAATTTAAACACACGCTCATACATATATATATATATATATATATATATTTATATATATATATATATATATATATATATATATATATATAAATATATATATATATATATATATATATATATATATATATA
>JAWQRP010003995.1:0-12502 GCA_033557875.1 Quadriops clusia
TCCTCGTATTTGGTCAGCTTTAGGTTGTATTCGTCCTCGGTGAGGATTTTCTTGTTGATCTTCTCCTTCTTTTCTTCGATTACTTCATATCTGTAAGGCGAGGCGGATAAAGTGAAGTAATATTTTTATTAATCAATCAATTAATTGAATATGAATTAATTTTGTTTTGAATGTTTATTTTGTGTAGTCTAGTTGATAAATACAATTAAGACCCGCTTTTACAATCCTCAATTTTCTCTCAGCTAGTTAACCTACCAATCAACTATCAGGAATTTTTAAAATACCGATTGCTGATTGGGTGACTAACTAACCGAAAGATAATTGAGGTTTGTAAATGCGGACCTAAGAAAAGTATGATATTTTAAATGTTTCCTTTAAAGTTTAAATTTAAAAATTGTTTTCATTGTTCATGGATATGGCATTTCAAGATTTCTTTTAATTTGTAAGCTGTATCTGTATTAAACATAAAATCAAAATGTAATAAAATATTTATATACCTTTGTGACCAAATAATTTTCGTTAACCAAGATGTAAATATTTTACTATTTTTTTGTTAATTAATTCTCGATGAAAACGACATTACTTGAAAATTTTATTATATGAGTCCCTAAACAAATACATTGTAATGTAAAATGCTTAACATCACTGAAAAATGTTTTTATTATAGTAGAAAAATATACTTTTTAAATTTCAGTCAGGAAAGTATAAACCTTAACCCGCTTATAATTGTTTGTAAGTTTGGTTGCCTATACTGATGCATATACCCCGTATAGGCCTGTTCGAATATTGTATTCATCTCTCAAAGTTTATAATATTTTGACAAAACGTGACGTGCTAAGTTAAAGTTTGGAATTTAAAGATTGTAATTTTACTATGCTGAACGCAGAATGTAACTTCATTTTCGATATTTGAAAATACCCAGAAGAAACATTAAAAATAAATACAAATTTTAAGGAAAACATTAATAAATCATAAATGAATTATTCATTATCATAAATTAATTATTCATTATTATAAAAAATTATTATTATTAAAGCATTTTTTATTTTTTGATAGCAGTGTTTTAAAATCCAATATGTATTAATTAATTTGTAAGCAGTATCTGTATTAAACACAAAATCAAACTGCAATAAAAAAATTATATACTGAAATATTTTTCGTTAACCAAGAAGTAAATATTTTAGTAGTAATTTTTTTTAAAATTAATTCTCTACGAAAACGGTATTTATTTGAGAATTTTATTATATAGGTCCCTAAACAAATGCATTATAATGTAAAATCCATAATATTGGTGAAAAATGTTTTTATTATAGAAGAAAAATATGCTTTTGAAATTTCCGACAGGAACTTATACACCTTAACACGCTTATATAAGTTTGGTTGCCTATACTCATACATGTACCCCCTACAGGCCTGTTCGAATATAATGTTCCTCAAAGTTTATAATTTCACAAAACTTAACGTACTAAATTAAACTTTGGAATATAAAAATTGTAATTTTACTATGCCGTTTTTTATAAACGCAGAATGTAACTTCATTTTCGATACTTGAAAATACACAGAATATCCATTAAAAATAAATACAAAAGGTTGAGAAAAGCATTAATAAATCATAAATGAATTATTCATTATTATAAAAAATTATTATTATTAATAATTATTATTACTAATAATTATTATTAATAATAATTATTATTAATAATAATTATTATTAATAATAATTATTATTATTAATAATTTTTATTACTAATAATTATTATTATTAATAATTATTATTATTAAAATAGGTATAGTTATAAAAAAAGACACTTACGTAAACTCGCAATCAAAGGTCCCGTTATTCGATATAACATACTCTAAGGTATGCGCCATCCTTCCCTTAACTTCCCCAAAATCAATTTCTTCTAAGCATTCAATAGAAACAATGCTCATCTCAGCCATAATCTTAACATTCTCCTTAAAAACAGGTTCCGATTTCTTGTCGCTTTCTTGAAAGATCTTAACCTTCAGATCCTCCAGAGGAATAGTGTCGTAAAATGAAGAGTAAAAAGTGAAAAGGACCTCGGTTTTTCCCTGCGGATTTATTACGCCTTTGCTCGGGTGACATTTAAAATGCTTCGGAAACGAAGATGAGTGCTCAATGGTCCAAAATAGCCTCACGATCGATTTATTTGATATGTATATAGGGAGCTGGTCGACTCGTCCTTTCAAACATCTTTCGAATTTGAGGTCCGTAGGCTGGACGTCAACCTCCAAAGTAGATCCTGTGCATTTCAAGTTTACTTTTTTGACTTCAGGATTGTTCTTAGTCGAAAAATACAAGCAATTTTGGAAAACTTCTGCAGTTTCTGGGGCGGCTAAAATCGTTGCCGTTAGTGTCTCCTTTGGAAACACTGTGATAATCGGATCGTTAACAGCGAACGTTTTCCCTTCTTCATCGAGACTTATCGAAACTTCACAAGGTAACGTCGAAATGTTATTTAGATTAAGGTCGCAGGTGACAGGGTGTTCGGAATATTTTTTAATCAGATGCCAGCCGAAGTCGTACGTATCAATGCTTTTGATGTACATGCAATGAATGTACTTCCTGCTGTTCTCGGTTTCTATTATTTTGTCTTGCCCGTAGAGAACATCCGGGGCGTAATTTATTTGGGGAATATCGCAGGATCCTTTCATGTTTATAAAGTACTTTCGGTTCCAACCTACCATTTCCACTGTATACTTATGGGAGTAGTTTCCGCAAGCTTTCGGCTCGAAGTAAATCTTGTAATAAAGGGTCTCGCCTGGTTGAAGTACTCGTCTTGGTGTTAATTTCCGAATGATTTGGGAAGATCGAACTGAAAATAAATGTTTTTGTTATCATCTCGTAATCATTTTCAATTTATGCAGTAGTAACCTGGTGTTCTCGCACCTCCACTATCTCTGGAAAGAATGGATACTTTACTCCCAGATCTGGATTTCCGAGATCTCAACTTCCTTTTACTTCCCGATTGGGCACTCATACTTCTTTGTAGTTCTTTGGTTTTCGAAGGAGTGGTACCGTCAGTTTGCGTGAGGCTTTTAGTTTTGACACCAATGCCATCTGTTACTGAAAGACTTTTGGTTTTTGATGGTAGGACATCTACTTGGGAAAGAGTTCTAGATTTTGATGGTTTCTCGCTCTAAATCCATGATGGGCGCGTTAATTAATTACTAGTATTGTTATGGGAAATAAAGGACACTCACCAAACTTCGGAAACTTTCCTCGGACAATTCTGGTGCAATATAAGGCTTCTCCGAATCTACCAAGCAGAATAACTCGGATACATTCTTCTCCCGAACTTGATCTCTCGGCCTGATCAACACAGAATACAGTTCCTCGGATTCAGTCAATACAGACTTAGCGCTTTGCTCCAAACTACAGTTTGCGTTTATCAATTCTGTGGTCACCCCCAAATACCCGATGACCATCTCTTCAATAGGTTTGTCCGGGTTTGCATTATCAAAGATCCAACAAGGGATCCCTATCGTCATATTCTTCTCGTCTTCCTCGGGAGTGAACTCTTTTGGAGGTACAACAGTTGTCGATGTCCTAGCCGTGCTAGGAGCATGGCTAGCAGATTTTTTTGGAGATGTAGTCTTGGCGGAACCTTTTCCTTTCTTCCCTTTAACAGAACCACCCTTTTTGCCACCTTTCTTCTTCTTCTTGCCTTTTTTCACTTTCTTCTCGGGTAGAGCCTGAAAAACATTTTACGTTACAAGATAATTGTCGAAACTTTGACGAAGCGATAAACCTTAGTAAGCAAGCAATTCCTTCGATCCCAGAATTCTAAAGTGTGCAAAATGTCTGGGAAGTAATCCTCGAAGGTTAAGAAATCTTCCTTGAGCTCTTGTTCCTCAGGAGACAATTTTGCTACAGTGGAAGAAGAGATTTTTGTAGGTTTATCTCATCTATTTGGATTATTTTAATAATCGATTTCTTAAAAAATTTCAATAGGAAAAAAACCATAATTTAAAAAAAACCATAATTTCAAAATAAAAATCCATAATTAAAAAAAAACATAATTTAAAAAAAAACATAATTAAAAAAAAAAAACATAATTTAAAAAAAAACATAATTTCAAAAATATCTCACCCTTCTTCTTTTTATCTTTCCCTTTCTTTCCCTTCTTCGAACCCTTCTTCGATCCTTTCTTCGATTTCTTCTTCGATCCCTTCTTCGATCCTTTCTTCGAACCTTTCTTCGACCCTTTCTTTGACCCTTTCTTAGATCCTTTCTTTGACCCCTTCTTTGAAGCTTTCTTTGAACTTTCCGAAGAATCCACAGAACCCTTCTTCGACCCCTTTCCTGACTTGGACTTCTTGGACTTCTTCGACTTACCGGATTTTTTGGAACCTTTTGACTTTTTGGAACCTTTCCCCGATTTTTTCGATCCCTTAGACTTCTTATCGCCTTTACCCTTATCCTTTTTCCCCTTTTTCTCCGCTTTCCCTTTTCCCTTCTTCTTCTTAGCGTCTTTCGCATCCTTAATCTTCTGCGCAAGGCGTGCCCTTAGTGCCTTTTCCCTCTCAATGTAAAGCTTCTTCCTGGGAACCAAAACGTTTTCTCTAAACAAATTCATATCCGACGGAATGATGTCTTTGTATTGCTCATAATCCATATTGAGGATAAACTCGATCTTGTTCAAATCGGCTTCGTGTGAATCCTGGTAAGGCAGCTCGCCTTTACTCTTCTTGAGTTCCAGATATTGCTCGTAAGTGTACGACAATAAAATACAGTGGATGTACCGAATATTGTGAACACTGCTCAGGATAAAATTTAAAGCTAGAACGGGTTTCCGGATAAAAATGCTATTTAAGCTGTCGATTACAACTCCTTTCTTCAGGTCAATCAATCGTTTCTGCAGAATGCTATATAAAAGATCTGGAGGTATTCCTATGAAGGTATCCCTTTTATCCTTCTTCCTTTTCGCAGTTTTTGACGATCCTGTCTTGCTAGACTTTTTTGATTTCTTAGAGCCTTTCTTCGATCCTTTCTTTGAACCTTTCTTCGATCCTTTCTTCGAACCTTTTTTCGATCCTTTCTCCGAATCCTTCGAATCTTTCTTAGAACCTTTCGAATCCTTCGATTTCTTCGACCCTTTATCTGAAGATTTCTTAGACTTCGATTCGTCTGTTTCCGAAGACTTCTTCGAAGATTTGCTACTTTTTGACGATTTCGACTTCTTCGATCCTTTCGAAGAAGACGTTTTTGAACCTTTGCTTTTCTTTCCCTTTTTCCCTTTCTTCTCTTTCTTGCCTTTCTTTCCTTTCTTCTTCTTCGGCTTCCCACTCAGCAGGATTTCAATTTTCTTGTGCAACTCATCGAAGTCGTCTTCATAAGGAGCTCTGGTAAGATCGGTTTCCGAAGCAACTTCCATGAAAGCTTTGTTGATGATTTCGTTCACCTGCTGAGCTGCTGGTTCTTCATTTTCCAAGAGAGCATCGTAAAAGAGTTCATCGATTGATTTAACGGGAACGTGCATTCTCAGTCCGGCTTTGTTGGCAATTTGAGCACAATTTGTTTGTGGAGCCCCATGAAAAATAAGGACTACCCCCTCTTTCATTTCGTTTGGGTCTTTTACTTCTGGAGGAGGTTTGGCGGCATCTATGACTTGTTGAAGAGGATCAGCGTGCTTCAAAAGATCCATACTTGCCTCTTTCACCGAAGCTCTCACTCCTGTGAGACTGCTGGTTTTGGTTTCATCAACGTCATCTCCAACTTTTGCCAAGACACTCGACGAGGACTTTTGGCGCTGCAGCTGCCTCTTCTTTTGCAGCAAGTGGGCTATTGCTTCTTGGATTCTTTCCTCTAACGTTTTCGGGACTTGAATTTCTTTGTACACTTCTTGTAATTCTAGTTCTACGCCTTCCGGACTTTCTCTTGGAATTTCTTGATCGTCTGTTGGGCTTTCTGGAGTAATCGTTGTGCTTCCTTGCTTTATCGTAGTACTCCCTTGTTTACTGGTACTTCCTTGTTTACTGGTACTTCCTTGTTTAATCGTACTTCCTTGTTTAATCGTACTTTCTTGTTTAGTCAAACTTGTTTGTTTAATTGTCGTACTTTCTTGTTTAATAGTAGTACTTCCTCGTTTATTCTTTGTTCCTCCTTGTTTATTCGTTTTACCACCCTGTTTATTGGTTATACTCCCTTGTTTATTCGTAAGACTTTTTCGTTTATTCATTGAAATTTCCTGATTATTCAGATTTTCCTGATTGTTAGTTGTACCTTCCGGATTATTCACTGAATTTTCTGGATTATAAATTGGGCTTTCCGGAGTGTTTGTCGGGCTTCCTGGATCATTCATTAGGCTTCTTCGATTATTTACCAGATTTCCAGGTTGACCCGTTAGATTTTCTACATTGGCTTCAGAGGTACGGACCAACATTTCCTTCTCTTCATCAGCGATATCTTGCTGAATCTTCTCGATCAATTCATAATAAAAATCCATGAAGGCAGAGGGGATTTTGTCCCCAGGCCAACGAGGAGGAACGTACAAATAATTGTTTTCGTAAAGCTGCGTGATGACCTTCAGGATCTTTTCTTCCTCGTCGATCTCGTAGTCGAAGTCGGAAAAGAAAAATTCAATCGGGAAGCTCGTCGTGTTTTCAATGGTGAAAGTCTGGCTAATGTTGTGAGCATAGGGAAGAGTCGGCTCGAATTTTAACTCGTGCTCTACGATTTTCAAGTTCGGAAGCAATCCATATCCTGTCGCTTTAACCGTGTAGTCTTCTGGATTGTTCTCGACGGAGAAGACGACGTCCCATGAGCAATTGCCTCCGAATTGCGGCTCGAAATATAAGTCTATCAGGCATTGCTCTCCTACTTCTAAGGTTCCGGAGAAATTACGGAGGAAGAATACGGGTCTTATTGGGTATCGCCGGTTTTTGGGTCTTTCGATTCGGACTTTGTATATTGCTTGGACGTAGCCGCTTAGATTGGAGATATAAGATATTATAGTTATTAGAGGATAGTTATTAAAAGTATTATTTAAGTGTCTGTTTTATTTAATAAGTATGTAAATTGAGTATTTAAACTAGCTTCTTATCTATGTATTTAATAAACAAATTAAGGAAGTACTTTCTTAGCAAGTTTCGTTTATATTATTAAGTGGAATGAATTCTTTCTTCTAAATTATATAATTAAATTTTTCCTTCTTGGATTAAGTGCAGATTGTGCAATTATTAAAATATGTTTTTAATTAAATGATTATTTATTTCTTCGACGTTTCGAAGCTTGGTTTTGCTTCTTTTTCAAGAATTACATTAGATTATCGGATAATTTTCAGAATTTACATTAAATTAGATTTAATATTCTGTTACAGATATTATTTAAATTGTCAATTATTAAATATATGAATTATTGGGTATAAGGTCTTTAAAATTATTTGTTTATATTTTCCTCAGCGTTTCGTTACAAATTATATTTACTTCTTCAGGAGTAATTACATATTAAGATTATGAAGTTTGAAATTTCCTAATGTTGACAAATTATTTTATAAAATTATTAATATATTATATTTATAAAATTTCTACTTATTTTAATTGACAAAACAATAAAAAATAAGTTTCACTTTAGAAAAATAAAAATAAGATTATGAAAGTTAGCAGGTACTTTTAATAATTTGGTTATAAATTCTATTAATGTTATTTGTATCTTGTTTAAAATTAATTGAAAATTTTTCATGTTTAATATTTAAAGATTCTAAAATTCTTCTTTTGTACCAAATTTTTTTTTCTAAAATTTTAACATTATCAAAATCAAAAGTATGTGTATTATCTTTACAATGTTTTGTTAGAACAGTACAATTTTCTGTTAATTTTTTATTGCAAGAATTTTTATGTTGAAAAATTTCTCCTATGTAAATATTGTTTTGTATTAAAACTTTATTTAATGATATTGTTTTGTTTCACCAATATAACATGCATTACAATTTAAACAGTTAATTTTGTAAACAAGGTTTGATTGTCTAAATTTATCATCTTTATCTTTTATTCTAGAGAAAAATGTTTCTGTTGTGTTTTGATTTTTAGAAATAATTTTAATATGAAATTTTATAAATCTATTTCTAATATTTTCTGTAAAATTTTTTATATATGGTAAAATTATATAATTTTGGTTATCGTTATTGTTTTTTATGTTATTGTTTTTTATGTTATTGTTTTTTATGTTATTGTTTTTTATGTTATTGTTTTTTATGTTATTGTTTTTTATGTTATTGTTTTTTTATGTTGAATTTTGGTTATTTTTAATTTTGTTAATTCTATTAGTTATAATTTTATTAGTTAAATTTTCTGGGTAATCATTTTTTGTTAAAGCATTTTTAACTTTTTTAATTGCAGTATTTTGAAATTCAATATTGCTTAATTTGTATGCTTTATCAACTAAACATAAATTTATACTTTTTTTATAATTAAAATCACAATTTGATAAAAAATTAATATATCTTTCTGACCAAATATTTTTGTATACCAAGAAGTTTTTATTTTAGTATTTTTTTAAATTAAAGTTATATCTAAAAAAATTATTTTATTATCTTTTGATTTTTCTAAAGTAAACTTTAGTTTCTCATGTTAGTTATTAAATTTTAGAAAAATATGTTCAATTTGATTTTCAAAAGAAGAAATAATAAGATCATCTCCATATTTTTTTATATAAACTGATATTAATATTTTTTTAGCAGTTCAATTTCTAAATCTTCCATTATCTGAAGACGAGGATAAAGAAGATGAAAACGTTTAACTGCACATAGTTTAACTATATTATTATATTTAGAATTATTTGTTCACTCATTTTTTTTAAATTTATGTAATACAATTATTAATTTGTCATTCCTTTACTTAGTTATTTTAAAAGTGCATTTAGTTCTACCATTGAGTAAGGAATAGTATTCTATACTATGAGTAAGGAATAGTATTCTATACTATAGTATTCTATACTATAGTATTCTATACTATTCCTTACTCAATGGTTCTACTATATACATTATTGCTGCATAAATTTTTTGTGAACATAATAATATGTATATGTGGAAATCATAAGATTAAATATATATGTAGGCTAAAATGTATGTGTATATGGTAATATGTACACGTGTACATGGTCAGATGTACATGTGCACATGGAAATAAGTATACATGTACATGGTAATAAATATATGTGTACATGACTGCCCGTGATTTTTCACGAGCGTTAACTAGTGATAGATATAAATAAACAAGGAACTTACTTATTCTGGAGAATGAAGGATTTTTTTTAAGCAGTCTCCGCACCGAACTTTTCCAAAATTGATCGTTTCATGGAAGCAGGTAATCCTTGGATAGGTCACTATCGCTATTACTTCAATTTGCAATTTTATTCCATGGGATACCTGTTAAAGAGTAACATTATACTTTTTAAAATACCTTATATACATTATAAACTTATATACATTTTAAGCTTATATACATTATAAGCTTATATACATTTTAAGCTTATATAAATTATATACTCTTGTTTGAATAAATTACATATGTAATATTCTTGTTAATCTTTCTTACCATAAACTGTATAGTCTCCTTAACGTTCGTATCGGGATCTTTATACCGCTCCTGCATCGGCTTAAAATGAATACTCATCCCCCAACCGCCATCCAAAACCGCGGGAATTCTAAAAAGCTGCATTTTAAAGCCCGCATCTTGAAATTGCCCCTTAGATGTAGGTCTGGCAATAAAATCAGCCCTCACAGTCCCATATTGCTGAATAGTCAAAGTATAACAAGCTTCGGTATTCTTCGAAACATATCCAAAATCAGCCACATAAGGATCCGGTTGCAGCAAGGAGATAACCGTGGTAATCTTGGCGAAATGCTTCTCCAAAATACTCGGTTTTGCAGCCAATTCCCTCGATAAAACTTCCCTAGTTATCGCTAAACTAACATCTCTTTTCGTGGGAAAAATATCTTTGTACGTAACGATCACCCAGCCGTTCTCGATGAGCCATTCTTTAACAGGTTTTGGAAACTTCTCGTGGTACGTCTTATTAGCATAAACGTCTTTGTTGATCATTTTCAAGAATCGCGTCGTTAGGCCTCCGATTGCTTTGTAAGTCAATTCGTCGTTAGGCAAGATTCCGAGGGTTGGTCGAGGCAATGAGATGTCGATTTGCCCACATGTTGCATATCCATGAATAGTCATTTCTACGCAATCCATTTCCTTGGGTTCGATGTAAAAGTACTCAATGAATTCCCCTAAATCTCCAGGAAAATATCTTAGGATGAATTCTTCCGTTAATTCAGGCATAAGCTCTCCTTCCATTGGAGTAATCGTGAATTTCCTTGGACCTGGAAGTTCCTTGGGAATGAATTCCGTGATCAAATTTTTCCCCGTCATTTTGTATTTTATTGGGCACATTCCCGTGTTTTTCATGGTGAACGTCCTGGTGCCAATTTCGCAAAATAAAACCATCTCGAATTCGATCACTACGGTTTCTAGCATGAAGGCATTTTCGGAACTGGTGGCGTTAATCGTTAACATCTTCGGTTCTCCTCCTTCGATTTCGACAATTGCTTGAGCCGTTATGGTTGTGTTCGGCGGAGGATGGACACTTACCGTCACATATTGACATTCTTTCGGAAGTAAAGTTCCAGAAGCTGGTGTAAAGTCGAAGATTTCTAAGAGATCGTACTTGTGTACATTTGTGGGGCGAATGCATTTTACGATTTCTTCCTCGTAGTCTTCTTCTAAATAAGGAGTCATTAGGTGGGTTAAGAGATTTTTTAATTCGATAGGGTACAGCTTTGGGCCTTCTTCCTCTATTTTGACTTCTTCTGGAGGTTTTTCTGCTTCGGCGAAAGTAATGCTAGTTTCAGGGGTTGTTGCTGCAGGGTTTTCAAAAACGACTTCGTTCGAAGTTATGTTCGTGACCACTTCAATAACCGCTTGGTCTTGATCGTCGGTTTTTGGTGGTTCTTCCTCGGGTTTTGGTGGTTCTTCTTCGTCAGAAGAAGACGCCTTGGATTCTTCGTCTTCTTCCGTCGAGACGATTAAGGTGCTTGTCGGGATGTTCATCTGAGATGAAGTTGTTCGTTCTTATTAAGTTTTTAACATTTATCAGATGTAGATTACGATAAAATAATGCAAAAAATAATTAAGCATTGTGTTTTCGTGTTTTGAGGGAAATTGAGATTTTTTTTTAAATTGAAATCCATGATTATTTTATTTTGTATTTATATTGATATAGGTAGTATTATTATTATTTAATTTATTTGATAAATATTTATAATGATGAATAATGAATAATAAAACAATTAGCAATACTTACAGGATAAAATTCATTTTGAATCCGCATGAAACTCTGCTCTAACCATCTCCATTTGTAGGAAACCGCAAGCGGACTCACATTCCTCAAAATGAATGTAATATTGTCGTTCATGTAGATCGGCAAACACTTAAAATTTAAGACGTCTGGATCCAGTTGTACGTCGGGGTAGTTGATGACTCCTTCCAAAGGGATGACATCCTGTTTTGATTTTTCAAGGTAATTTAGTTTGAATCAAAATTTAGTTTAAACCAAATTGAGTGGAAATCAAAATTGAAAGAAAATCAATATTGAAAGAAAATCAATATTGAAAGAAAATAAAAATTAAAAGAAAATCAAAATTGAAAGAAAATCAAAATTGAAAGAAAATCAAAATTGAAAGAAAATCAAAATTGAAAGAAAATCAAAATTGAAAGAAAATCAAAATTCAAAGAAAATCAAAATTGAAAGAAAATCAAAATTGAAAGACAATCAAAATTGAAAGAAAATAAAAATTGAAAGGAAATCAAAATTGAGTGTAATTTAATTTATTTAAACGAAAAGTTTAATATTCAGTTAGCCAATGAAATATTCAGATAAAGAAAATGTAATACTTACAAAATTAGGATGGCCAAAATGGTAAAAAACCATTTTTCCTATAGCCGTGTAGCATGTTTTAGCCGTATCGATTGGTTCAAATTCTACTTTAATATCGTACTCTTGACCACCTCGCAGCTTTAAACATATTTCAGAAACTCGATCGTCCCCGATAATCATGTAGAACGGTTTGTCGATTATTGCGTTTATTCGCATTGGTATTTGAAGAGGATTTCCAATGGTGACAACATCTGAAAATTATGTAAAAGAATTTTTTAAATATATTGCTACTAACATAGGTAGTTTTTCTTCAAACGAATAATATAAACTGAGTAAATACATCGACATACAAAATAATTGAGATTTAAATAGTACCAAAGTACCGGTGCACTATGGGGCAAAACCGCTCGAAAGTTGGCAAAAAGTGTAGAAAAGTCTATTGAACGTGGAATTTTGCAAGGATGCATTTTACCAATATAGAAATAAGTTTCGAACATTTAGACTTAATCACCCAACGGGAACAGGTAGTTTACCTGAACAGGTGCATAAATTTATTCATGTTAAATTCTATGTTAACATAAAACTATTGGATTCACATTATTTAATTAT
>JAWQRP010003996.1:0-12501 GCA_033557875.1 Quadriops clusia
CAAAATGCTAACAGGCTAGGAGAAAAAAAAATGGAATATTATGCCGTTTGTTTCACGACGATATCTTATTCCTACGCGAAAAAATATCTAATATACGTTTTAAGGTATGACTAGCTGCCTCTTAAGCTTAAAAAGAACAATCCTTAGCTTCAAAATAAATACATTTAATATTCTAACAGTGTTATATAGTAGAAAAGAATAATGTTCTGAAAGCAAATACAAGTGCAGTCTTTATCCTTTTTGGCTCGCGAAGAAGCATACGTTAAAATAAATAATGCATTAATAAACCGCATAAGCACCGTAAAGCGTCAGAGGTCCTCTCGCTCGCAGACTGCAAAGGAACATCAATCCTAACCTAATTAAGGACGAGCGCGGGCGAGGGAAGTGTTCTCCCGGATTAATCCGGAGCGAAGTGGATACTGTTGATTCTTCTCCTCGCTGCATCGCGGCAGCCGTTGCCTTGCCTCTGCGTATCGTCCGTAGATTTCCCATGTGAATGCAGCGGGAGAGGTTTTTGCCACTCTGTAACTGAATTCCGCGGGCGCGTGCACGAGCACATGCACAGAAAACTCCCCGACATCGACACGCGGCTCTAAAAAGCGGGCAAACACCCACCGGCCATCGCTCAAGTGATTTTCAGCGTTCGGGGGGCAAAAAACTACACTCGATGAAAGTTAATGTAATTGATGTTTTACTAAACTACACTTTTATATAGGAGGATTCTTACGAGGGTTGCTACTTATGTATCAGGAATGTCAAACAAAAACAAACACTTATTGTGGAAAATGATTTTATTGTTTTTCAAAATACTCTCCTTTGTGATCAATACACTTTTGCATTCCGTGAATCCAGTTTTCTCATTCAGGTTGTTTTAAGTCTATTATTTTACATAGATAAAATTTTCAACTCACTATAGATATTCATTACAAATAACGTTCGTATGACAAAAAGTTCTGAGTAAGTAACATATTACGTAGAAAAAGACAAACTTTACGATAGATTCGTCAGATGGCGTCGAACAACACCAGTCTTGCCAATTCCGGATACATAAGTAGCAGCCCTCGTATATGGAAAAAGAAGGATTTTGTTGTTGACATAACACAAATTTTTAAATTAAAATTACCATAAACACAATATAGGTTAGTTAATTTACACGGGAGATTAATTAATTTAAGCGCTATCCTTTTCCTGTATGCGTTTAAACCACGAATGTAGATAAACATTTGTAAGATGATACAATACTAGAAATAAATTCTACCATGAATAAGTGTTCTAAATACCATATAGCTACTACACATGCAAATAATAGACGATGCAAACTAATCTTTCGAAATTACGAATTTTTAAATTTGTAGTTCTGTAAAACCTAGTTTTTAAAAAACGGGTTCAAAATTGGGAGTTAATTTTTATCCTGTCTTTAGTGCTTGAATGATTTAAAACAGTGGAACTATTTGAATAATGTTTTATTTTTGTATACCAGTGTGTACTGTTGTTATTATGCATTAATTAACCCCCCAATAATTTCTTAATTAAATATTTATTTACAACAGCACGCAATGGTTAGGTATCCATCAAAAGGGACGTTTTTATCGTAATTTTAAAAATGTGAAAATTGAATTAAATTTGAATGCGTTGTAAATAGTCCACGAAAAAAGATTACATAATAAAAATAATTATACCACATAATTACTTAATTAGTAATTTCCAATCACCATAATTAATTACATAATTAAATTATTAATATTAAGTAATTAGTTTTTTAACTGATTTCATAAAGAAAGGTCCCTTCTAATCCTTCTTTCTTTGGAAGACTAGGAGGTAAACTACTTCACTAGGAAGAATTCAAAGTATCGTTTTAGTTCCAATTCTCTGCTCACACCTTAGCGTTTGAATAAATATTTTAAAAAACGAAATCTTAAACAAAGGTGAAATGCGCATTTCACTCTAGTTTTAGATTTCATACATTTCAATGTTTATTTAAACAACATTCCAATGCGAAATTTTACCTCATATTTTAGTAATCGCTTTTACTTACACTTTACTATTGTCTAAAAAACCGTTAAATTACCCAATTGTACAACCTATTAATACAGGCATGCAATTGCAGTCCGACAAACAAACTTTGAAATAGAATCTTCTACTTACATACATGTGTTCTAAATGCCTCTCTCTCTCCTAACTTGTGTTCTTATTTCCTAATATAACCTGTTAATAGTAGTGAATATAATTTGTATAGCCAATTAATACAGACAACGATAAGATAAACATTTGTACAACCTATTAATACTGACATACATTTACATCCCGACAAACAAAATTTGAAATAAAATTTATTATATGCACGTGTTCGAAATACACATGGAAATACGAGGATAGTCCCAGAAGTGCACGACCTAACAAGGAAAACGCAAGAAATTTGGGAAAATTTATTTTTATTTGGCAACTTAGTTTCCTTTTAGCTCGATATCCTTTTCCTAGCCATATTCAATAGGTTCGATACCCTATTTATAAAGAAAACTGTACAACTCGATAAAATACCCATCAACTACAGATTTCACGTTTTCATAGCTGGCAAAACCTTATCACCATGCGATTATTTCAAGTTTAGAAAAAGAAAATAATCTGACGACTTTAAATCTGGCGAATAAGGTGCGTGAAGAAGCAATTGGAATGCTAACTCATTGATTTTGGAAGCCGTGATAACGAAGGTGTTATCTGGTGATAGGCTTTAGTTTATTAACAAAACTTTGTATTTAGCCAAAAACAAATTTTTTTCATGATTTCTCTCTCAAACACTGCAATAAATTCACATAATAATCCCCGTTGATTGTTTTTTTTCTCTTTGAAGGTAATCCATGAAAACTCTCTCACTCATATTAAAAAAAACTGACCTTGCCAACAAATGAAACCATCTTCATGTTCTTCAAAGTCGATTCTTTTCTTTCAGTTCATTGTTTCGGCTGATCTTTCGTTTCAAGCCTAAAGGTTTGGGCTATGTTTCATTCATGGCTATAAATCGACGCAAATACTAGGTTTTATAGCTGCAAAACATCGAAAACGCTTGATTGAAACATTCACACGAGGCAATTGTTGTTATATTGTGAAAAAATGCGGCAAATGCATACAATTATTTCATGTCCGAATTTTCAGTGAATATGTGATGTATAGCACTTTTTGAAAAGCCTAAAGCTACCTCCTGCACTATCAGTTGATGATCATCCAATATCAATGTGTGGATTTTCTTCGTCATTTCTAGCATTTGGTCTACTACTGCGACGTTCATATCAGCAGTTCGTTCGGCTTCGTATAAACTCTGCCACCCAATATTTTATTGCTGTAAATGAAGGAGAAGACTCTCCAAGAGTATATCCTAGCTTAGCTTTGATAGTTGTTGGACTGATATTATTATATCACATAAGGATGACCAACTTTTTCAATGTTTATAAAGAGCGTTTACTGTTGACGGCTGCCAAACAAATACAAGCAGGCGAAGCGTCTTCAAAGGCCAAACTGAAGCTTTATAAGGTTGATACTATCCATCATAGTAATTTTTTTCAAAAAGCAGCTGCTACCTATACATTAGGTCAGCTACTTCTGGGATTACCCTCGTATAATTGCATAACGACAAACAACATTTAAAATAAAATTTAACTTATAAACATCTTCTAAATACCATATACACATGAAACTAATATACAAAGTGACCTAATCTTTCCTATATAATCTATCCTCTTCTATCCTAATCTAACTTATTAATAGTAGAGACAGACATTTGTACAACTTATTAATACTGACATACCATAGCATAACGACAAACAAACTTTGTAACAAAATCTATTGCACAGAAAGTTGCAAATTTACAGTCATGGGTTTTGGCAACTTTGTAGCCAAGTACCATTACTGTAAAGTTACAGGCGCTCTGTAATACTCCCTCTGTCCGAATATAAGAGTCCCATTTTATACACAAATTTGTGTTAAAATGGGACTCTTATATTCGGACAGAGGGAGTATTAAATTTGGATTGTATTTATACAATAACAAAATGTAATATTACAAACAATTAAATATGGTCGTGTAAATTTACGACACCTGCAGGTAAAATTCAAGGTATTTTTATGTAATTTTACACACCATTTCAAATTTTGCTTTACGCTGTAATATTACAGTAAACTACTGAATAATAATTTTTTTTAATTACGTATTTTTTTTATATATTACAATTAATTTATTATTGTATGGAAATTCTGTAATATTACTGTCATTTTGTGATTTTACATAAAAATTTACAATAAAAATTTCAAGTCATTTTTTATTGAGAATGAGTACGTGTTCTAAATACATGTGCACATACAAATAATGAACAAAGTAATCTAATCTTCCTAATGTATCCTCTTCTTTCCTAACCTAACTTGTTAATATTGTAGTAGAGACAGACATTTGTACAAACCTATCAATACTAACATTTGTACAACCTGTTATACACACATAATTGCATACCAATATCCATAATTTCAAATAAATTCTACCATGTACACATACATGCTGTAATACCATATATACATCTAAATAATAAACAACATAACCTAGTCACAAATAGATATAAGATTTTATTTTGATACTTTGTGTGGGATGTATGGGAAAATTTGTTTACTCCTAAGTGGTACACCATGCAGATTGGACTCCTCCCGAAAGTTTATCAGGCAACCTGATAGTCTGGGAACGGCCGATGAAAATGAATATTTACGCTCAGGGCAGGGCCGAAAGGGAAGTGGGCCCCGTAATAACATAGAATTACGATATTGAAAAAGCGGCGGACAAATATTAAGGTCTAAGTCGATGACAATACGATAGTATTTAGAATAGCGTGTGCCTGGACGCACGCCGCTAAATGGAGAGGGTTGTTACAGATACGGATTTGCGAGGGGCCGTGCGTGACTCCAGATCCTCCAGCCAGATTTCCTCTTGCCCATGTCAAGTAAGCACACAAAGAGTTGTTAGTTCGTCACATTAGAGTCGAGGGCCCTTGCGATTGTTTGACCATCTGATCCGTTTGTAGAGCGAAGAGCAGGAAGAGGCTCATCGGTTGATTTGTTTGATCAATTGCATTATTCCTAAAGCTTTTGTTAAACAGTTTCTTGCGACTAACCATTCATTACATACTTTTAATCAGCTCTCTTAAAGGACAGTACAATATTGCAAAGTAACAAGCAAACATTAACATGTGTAAGATGATTAAAAATATGTGTAAAGAGTTGTATAGGAAAATGTAAATATTTTTAATTTTTAATCGACAAAACTTGTAAAAAGTTCAACTTGAATTTTATGTTCATTTTTCTACTTTTCGATATATTTTTTTCTTATAAAACAAAACAGTCCGTGTATTCGCCTAGAAGTCGGGAAATTGGGGGTAGGTTTTGCGATTTGTTCTATGCACCAGAGGCATTAAATCAAGTAAATAGAGAGCAGGCGAAACACCGGTTGATCCGGCGATGCGAGACCGTTCACCATCACCCAGATACGGGCATAAATAGTAAAGTCTCTTCTGCCGGATATGGGGAAGAAGAGAGAAACGAGAGCAGAGAACCGAACGAATGAAACGGCAAGCGGACTATTATCAGGCATATCGGGGTGTGGCGCGGGATTTCCATGACGTTAGCTCACCACCCCCCGTTCTAATCAGGCAAAGTGCTCGGACAAACCGCCCCCCGATGCACACGCAGCCTATGCCGCCTCATTTGCTTGTCGCTCGTAGCAAGCCCACTTCCACATTAAATATAATCTAGCTGTATATACAACAACGAGGCCACAAGTAAGCCTTAAAATGCATAAATTAGCACATACAGTACGCAATGTTTTTAGTATCCTGAAGTACAGAAGGACCCCCTTTGCGAAAAGCCAAAGCCAAAGCCGAAGCATCCCTAACCGTCCCAGGTGGCAGCAATCACCTGTAATTACCGAGCGGGTGTTTCATTATGCTCCCTCTTGGCCCCAATCTCGGCCTACTGGGTCGTCGCCTTTGTTACGCAAAATCTCCGCGTAACAACCCCCTAACTTATTTATTAACTTACCGCACAATTTTACTCTTAGACTCCCTGTAATAAATACGCCCATAATAAACCCATTTATAATACTAATATTTAATATGGAAACCATTTATTAATATAAAACGATCAATAAAATAACAAACATAAAGTAATACATAGTTTCAAACCAACCGAGCCATGTAATTTCGTACATATTGTATACGGACGTCCCAATAAACGTAGGCTTTGTATTTATTTGGAATAACAACAATAATGACGTCCTAATCGATATGTTAACATCGAAGCGACGCCAACGCCGCACGTCAACACGTAAAATGTAATATTTACGGCCACACATTACCGTCATATTTATTATGCGCACAGCGGTGACAATCAATGTATTATTTAAACCACTCCATTATGTACAAATGCACTTACTTAATTAGTTAAAAAGTACGTATGTACACTCGGCAACGATTAAAATGTGAGGGTTCTACAACGCCAAACATGTAGGTACGAAAATGAAAAATAAATAAATAATGAAAAAATAATAAATAAATAAAACGTGCAAATAAAAAATAAGATACTTGTGACAAACTACACAAATTTTCAGTATGTATTAGATCGACACGAATTTAACTTATTATAAAGGCAGTTTTAATCTGGTCCCATTTATCAACCCCTATACTCCATTCGACTTCGGCCAATAACTACACACATACCCTCTTAAACACATACGTACGCTAGACACCCAACATACATCCACACATAGAGAGAGATATTATTGTAGGAGGCACAGATGATGACTCGAAATTCGAAAACAATCAGGAGTTCCCTTTCGTCCTTAGTGAAAAGCGACGCTGATTGTGAGCGGGTTTCAAAAGCCAGATGTTCCAGTTGGAGCCTTGAAAGAAGCGCTTATCCTCCGCCGGCTCGACTGGCATTCAGAGGGATGATTAGGGACAAAGTGCTCGCTGCTTTTCCTAATCAAACACAAACCCCGATGCTGACTTTTCACAACAATGGTTTCCCGTTCGGACCGTCTGATTGAAGCCGTGTAATGCCGGCTTACAAGACCGTATATTTCATCAGCCTCCGACGCACCCTCAACCCTCCGCTGGTAGGGTGGCGCTCGAAATCCACCCCCGCAACGCACTATTTCTATGACGAGTCTATTTCCATTATTCCATATAGAGTAATATTCATAGCTGTTGTCGTTAATCGTGTTTAATTTGATAGAACTTGTAGGTAATAATAAATAATCATTTATTTCCTATCCAAAACTAGAATCCTTTAATTGTTTTCTATTTCAGTTGTCCTTTTAGACTCTACTTTATTATGCCAAATGTTATCCAAAGTTTCAATTTTATATTTTTGGTCGTACCAGTATATGCCCGGAGCACACGTCAATGTAGGATTTGAGTAAAATAGTTCATTTAAAAATTCCTTGAGCGAACCATAACATTTTGTTAAAAAGAGAGTTCTAAAGTGCGTGCTCACCCCGAACTTTTTGGTATATTGTTGAGATTTTTCTAAAGAAATGTACAGTAAAATTACTACTAATTTATGAAAATTAGTACAAGTTACGTATATTATTTAGTCATAGTTTTGAACAATTTGCAAAATGGACACTAAAAATAAAATTTCAACTGTTCCTTTATAAATAACTTTTGCGAAATGTTATAAAGTATTACAATAATATAAAGTCGTTGATTAAATACAAACATACATAGAACAGAATCGGACAAAGAACTTTATGGAAGAAATTTTGATTCCGAAATTTGAGCAGAAACTTTATCTTGTTATTTAGTTATTTACCGGAGATATTCATCCTTTAGCGTCAAGAGCTTTCTTTCATAGTGGCTATACTTACAAGTTTAGTTGTCTTCAAAAATAACGTAAGAAATCCTTTGCATGGACTCGACAACACAAAACAACTAACTAGCACAACTCAAAATGAAAAAAAATCTCAATTTTGCTTAATTCACTGCACAACACGGAAATCTTTCGAGTAATTAACTAATTTCTTACTACATGGACGTTTACCGCCACGCACTTTATGTCATTTTTGACAGTTCGTAGGGATCTGCAATACCGACCACTGCGAAGGTCGCTATAATCATAGCGTCTATCAGTTAAATATCTATAAAATTAATTATTCGAAATTAATTTTAATTATGATTTAAAATAGATGTTGTTATGTTTCATCCCCCAAGCACTCACCTGTTGTGATTAATTTTGTTTGAGATGCAATAGAAATGGTATTTTGATCTTCGCTGTGGGCGGTATTACAGAAACCTGCTAGGTGTCAGAATGGATGTCAAATGTGTGGAGGGTGGGTGGAATGATGTTCAAGTTCTGTTTAGAAATTATCTAATTAAATATTCGTGAAATATTCGTATTATGCAGTGAATTGTGCAAAATCAAAGCTTCCCTTGGTGATATCACATTTGTGGTGATATAACACCTTTGAACTTGTGTTGTGTTAAAGAAAGCTGCTTTATGATGATTTCGGTTTGTAAGCTTTTGAATCTAAAGGAAGAGTACGTTTGGTGAGTGTCTATTTTATTTATTGTATGTATACTCTGCGCCCTTTTAAATGTCAAGAATATCCTGTAATTCAGTCACCGGTTAAACTATTGTCATTACTAGTTTATAGTGTTTGATAATCTATTGCCTTAGGTCTGAGCTGTCTTAAATAAATATTCTTTGCTGAAAACTAGAATCCTTTAATTGTTTTCTATTTCATATTCAGTGCAGATTTAATTCTATCCAATATTACTATATCAATAACTGGTTCCTCGTCCGTTTTTACCAAGATCCACTTATATGTACATTTATTAACCCGTCTACATATCTTGCTCGAATCACCCCTAACAAATATCGTCTCTGATTTTATTTTGCCTTAAAACCCTTTTCCAGTTGTCCTTTTAGAATTTACTTTATATTTCCAAATGTTATCCAAAGCTTCAATTTTATACTTTTGGTCGTATCGGTAAATACCCGGAGTGCACGTTAAAGTAGGATTTGAGTGATATAGTTCATTCAAAAATTCCTTGCGCAACCATACAATTGTAATAATACAATTGTAATAATAAAATCATTAAACGGCATTAATTTTAATTGTAATTTAACATAGATGTTGTTATTTTTCATCCCCCGAGCACTCATCTTTTGTGATTCATTTTGTTTGAGATGTGATAGAAATGGTATTTTGACCTTCGCTGTGCTCGATATTGCAGAAACCTGCTAAGTGTCAGAAGGGACGTCAAATCTGTGGAGAGTGAATGAAATGATGGTCAAGTTCTATTTAGATATTATGCAGTTAATTATTCGTATTATGCATTGAATCTAAAGGAAGAATACGTTTGGTGAGTGTCTATTTTATTTATTATGTTCCTTTTTAAATCTCAGGAATATCCTGTAATTCAGTCACCGGTTAAATTGTCGTCTTTACTAATCTATTGTGTTTGATAATCTATTGGCTTAGGCCTGAGCGGTCTTACATAAATATTTTTTGCTGAAATATTTATTGGTCTTTTAGATATTGTAGAACTTCCTGAAAACTGTGTTATTGCCACAACTTTTGTATACCAGTTTCATTTCCATACACCAAAAAAATTAACCTTGGTTTTCATCTTGATCAGAAACTTATCTTATTTGAAGATGCAACTAAGAGCAAAGAAACAGCAGCTAATTTTGAAAATTCGATAAATGCATTAAATAGCTCGTTCAACATTCTCAACTTTTCCATCTTTTTTATAAAATTATCTTAAAACAAGTTGAGTCATAGGCAATCGAACTAGGAGAGTGTGTTAAGAGACCTTAAGGAAAGTGGACGAATAAAGAAATCAAAACTTTGACCATATTGTAGAGTTTCATTTGAGGACAAACAATTTGTCCAAAAATCCATAACCATACATTACTTTTTTCAATTTTTAATTTTGTTGCTATGATAAACTGGTTAGTTAGGGCTTGGAAAGCTGACACATCGCCTCATGCAGAAGGCAGCAGATGAGCTGCATTGCGGTAAAGCACGTGTCACTTGACGGTCTTCGGCGCACGCGACCAACATGTGGCTGATGGATGGCCCACGTTAGCTTCACTGCATCCGAGTTTGCGGTGTTCGGGTAAATCATCAAAGGAGGGTTTAGCCCTCCCAACAAAGCCATTAAAATATTCTAACAAATATTAATTATTGCATAATACAATATACATATTTTATATTTGGCCCAGCAAGAATGTATAGATTAAAAAATTAAAGACGGTTTATCCTGCTTATTTCTTTTTATTTTTCTAATTTAAAGCGTTACCGGTTTCGACTCTACCACGAGTCCTCTTCAGACGCTGTGACAAATTGAGTACAAAACACATTAAAATATTATTACAATAACAGTATAACAGATTAAAATTTCAATTTAAAATTTCTAATTTTTCTTTAACATAACCTACCACTATTTAACAATTTTTAATTTAGATTTTATGGACATGTTTCATGGATTACCTGTGTCTTGTTTTCATGTTTAAGCCGAGGGTCGAGGTCGCGAATCTGGTACTAGGCATTCCACAGTTTACACTCTATTTGCATTGGTAGTTAATTCTTTTATCAATTTTTACGAAGGTGCAAGTCACGCGGTAGGCTACACTGGCGGCAAAGATGTGTTTTGTACTCAATTTGTCACAGCGTCTGAAGAGGACTCGTGGTAGAGTCGAAACCGGTAACGCTTTAAATTAGAAAAATAAAAAGAAATAAGCAGGATAAACCGTCTTTCATTTTTTAATCTATACATTCTTGCTGGGTCCAAATATAAAATTGAAGAATATGGAAAATCATTCCACCACCCGGAAACTAGAACGACTGATGAGGAAGAGGCAAAACGCGGAACTGAGTACGGACTACATTAGGACATGTTTGAGGGAGAACCTGATACCAACATTTGCCAACATAAAACTGCCACATAGGATGCAAGAACAACTACAACTCAACATAAGGAAGAAAATACTGAGGAACGCTATAGGTGAAAATTATAAGAAATTAAATATACTTAATACATCACAAATTTATAATTCATACAATCAACTAACAGAACAATACCACCCCATAATTTTTGATCAATTGATACAAAGTATAAATGAAGACTTGAATTTTCATAAAACTAAAATCATATACAATCATAAAAGAAAATTGGATAAACTTCGAATAAAAACTAGCTCGACAAATAAACATATGAACACACATAAAATAAACTTCTATCTCCGTTACACAAATCTAACAAACATTAAATTTTCAAAAGAAGAACATCATTTGCTCAATAAAGGACATAAATTCAGTTATGATGAAACCTTTAATAAAAACAATAGATATAAACAATAAGAAAATCTTGCAATAAAACTAGACTGCCTTACACAAAACAATACAAATTTAAGAACACAATGTGCCAATTTTATAATAGAAAACAAACGTAATTTAGACAACCTAAGAATTAATCATAAAAACAATAGTATACACAAAACAATAAAAAACATAAAACAGAAAATACTTAAAAACGAAGCAACTGTTACGCTGGCTGACAAGGGCGCGGGCTTAGTCACATTACCCAAAAAAGAATATATACAAAAAACCATAGAATTCGGAAACAATAATGGATTTACACATATTAATAAAACCCTCTAAATGCCTACCTAAACAAAGTAAAAACCACAATTAAAACATGCAAAGATACTCTATAAGAACTGTTCGAAATACAACCTAATAACAAAATCATACCCATGAATCCTCAAATACCTAAACTTATAAGCCAAATTAAACTTCACAAAGAAAACAATCCAATTCGACCAATAGTTACATTCAGGAACACACCAGCAGAACAACTTGCACAATAAATAGCCAACAACTTACCAATAATAATGGACTTTACACCAAAATACACAATAAACAATTCTATCGAACTCTGCAATGCTCTTAACAACATCATACCCAGAGAAGGTCAGATTCTGGTATCTTTTGATATTACAAATCTGTACACAAACATACCAATAATTGAAACCATAGAAGTAATTTACAATCACCTAAAACAAACTAATATAACTAAAGATAACTTAGATAACATTATAAAATTACTAAAACTGGTACTGGAACAGAATTTTTTCACGTTTGACAATGAAATATACAGGATGGCCGAAGGACTTCCCATGGGTTGTGCCTTATCACCATTACTTGCCAACATTTTTATGAATAATTTAGAAAATAATATTTTAGATCCAAATTGCACTTTCACACAATATATTACACTCTGGCGCAGATATGTCGACGATATTTTTTGTATTTGGCAGGGACCACTAAGTCAGCTAGAAGATTTCCTAGATTACTTAAATATCATTCATCCTAACATTGCATTCACAATAGAAAAAGAATTTAATAAAAAACTGAATTTCCTTGATTTAACAATAACAAGAGACACTACAGTAGGAAAATTTA
>JAWQRP010003997.1:0-12499 GCA_033557875.1 Quadriops clusia
GAGATGCCTAATGATTGTCCTACTCAGGAATAATCAGGTAGCATTTCTTTTGTTCTTTATACAAATAAATAAATGATAAATACTTAAAACTATTCAATTGTTTTAAACATATTTACTTATTTTTAAATCGTCCAATTATTTTAATATTCTTACATCATCTGCAGCTTTACTGTTGAACCTTAAGACACCCAATTATGTTCTTAACATTCAATTTTAATATAATACACTTAAATGTGTTATATAATAAAATATAATTCAAGGTAATATAGTATTATGGAATATAATATTGTTCAATCCATATGCCCTTACCAATTTTACTATTTCGTATTTTTTTAATTAATCTATTGTTCCCCAAGGAATAATCTACAATTGAATTTAAGACTATAAGGAAAATCATTCGTTATTTAAAAATTTGCAAAACAATTTCCTTCGTGGTTTTCATTTCAGAAAGAAATAATCTGATGCTCTTTATAATAATTTGTAAAAATACATAATGGTCCGCCGGATATCAAAATAGTAGAGTATGAAATAGAAAACAGAACCTCATTTTTATTTTACGATTTTTCAGAACTAGAAGGTTCTATTTATTTTTGTTTTCTTCTAAACTAAATTGTAAAATTGCATCTTAAACTCCAATAAGGTCAAGTTCATGCTTGCCGAATTCTTCACCTATCACCTAGCAAATAATAATCTAATTATTAAACTTTTTTAAATTTTATTTACTTATATATTTTGCTACTTTTTGGCAAGTTGTTATCAATTATTTAATTGTGCATTTTTCTGGGATTAGATTTATAATACCTTCAGGTGTAATCACATGGTCTAAGATATTGAACCTTTGGAAGTCCATCAACTGACCAATAATCTGGTATACAAATGACTTATAATTTATTTATATATTTTTTTATAATAGTATTTCAATTTCTTTAATATTGAACAGTATTCTTTTAATTGTATGGGTACATACATATTTATTTAATTATATTAAGTGTACTATTTATTACAGTGTTTTAGAGACACTCTAATGTAATAATGTGATTTCTTGAGCTTTGTAATATAAGAAATTTTATAAAACATGCTGTTCTTTTATTTATACCCAAACCTGCCTTTAATAATAGCAAAACTTTGCTGATAATCGCTAGTTTGCCTATTAGTTTTATAAAGTAAACCGCTAGTTTGCTCATTAGTTTTATTTAGAACTAACTAGATCATAACTTTAGCTCATGATTATAATGTTTTTGCAACTGACCCTTATCATTAGAACAAATGGATTTTTCATTACCAGAAAACTTTTCTATTACACTTTTTTCCCTCTCTAATCGCAATGAAACTGTGATTCCCTAATTGAAACACCGTAAAAACAATGTCTTTAATAGTAAATAATTTAATCTGTAGCACTTTAACTATACAGAAATACCTTGTTTAACGAAGCTATGCAATATGTAAACAATTTTTTTTCAAAATTTCAAGTTAACTATTCCATGCACAATACCACTGACCATATTCCTAGCAAATTTCAACTTCATAGGTCAAACCGTTTAAAAATGGAGTAGTCAAAACTGTACTGCATTCCCAGCCTTAAGCGAGGTATGACTGTAAAACGAGCAGTTATGTTTTGTATGGTTGGTTGTCTATATCAAGCACAGAATCATCAGCGACCCCTCGTGGCAACCTTCAGGAAACAGAAAATTGCACCCCCAGCCTTAATACTAACTGAGCAATACTGGTTAAAAAAAACAGCCTCCTTCATATACAGACAGTTTTTTTTTAAATTAAATTTATACTAGATCAAAAATATAATTATTGTTATACATAGTAGGGTATGAAATGTAAAGTAGATGTTATAATAGAATGTCCTGAGCAAGTTTTCTTTTTAGTCTAGTATGGATATTCTTTTGGCAGAGTTGTAAATTAACCGCACCACTGCATTGGTCAAGTTTGATGAAGAAATTCGAAGTTAATTTTTTGATATGGAGTTCTATACTTTTGAAGGATTATTCATTATGAATTTGTTCATTGCGCACATACCATGGGGCATCGACAACTATTCGTAACACTTTGTTTTGAAGGACTTGCAGTTTCTTGTAGTTACTCTTCGAGGCAGAGCTCCAAACAGGACAGGCACATCTAATTATTGAGCATATAAGAGCTTTGTATAACAATAAAGTGCAAGGAATCTTCAACGTTGATTTTCTGTTCTGTATAGGACAGAGTTGTGACAGCCTCGCATAGCATTGATTTAAGTTTTCATTGATGTGAAAGCTACAAGATAACCTTGTATCCATGTAAACTCCAAGATACTTAATTGATGAATCATATTAGTGCCACGGAACTTCTTCTCTATTAATAATCATACTGTGGATATTTTTTAAGTGCCTCAAAGTGAATATTTTGTTTAGACACTTAGTATTAATACTAATAGTCCATTTTGAGAACCATTTGCAAAGTCCGTCAAAGGCCATTTGAAGTAAGTTAGCGACTTCTTCAATATCGGGGTCTTGAGTTATGACCTGTCTCATCAGCAAACAATGCAAGTGAGCTAGATTGAATGTGTGGTACATTGTACATCTAGATGAGAAAAGAGATGGCCCTAGAATACTTCCTTGAGGAACACGTGTCTTTATATTTTTAATGGCAGGGAGATGATTTTTAATAAGAACGGGGAAGATTGTTAATACAGTTCTTAATTTCTTTAGTTGTGATAGGATCATTGAAATCGTGGTTGTTGGGATGGTGTGATTCGATATGACTGATAACATGATTTACGTGAATGTAGTTTTTATTAGTTATAGTTATACTAAAGGTATTTTCAAGATGATTTAAGAAAATTGTAGCCTTTTCTTCATCTGAATTGAATTTGACATCATTGACTTTCAATGAAAGGATAAAAGATTTTGTTAGTAATTGCTTTTGTTGTTCGCCAGAGTCCCGGGTCGGTAGGTTCAAATGACTCTATGGTTTTTCTATAACTCTCCATTCTGTGCTTATCAAGTTTCCTTTTATATTCGTGTGTAATATTGTTTAATCGATGTTTTATGTCATTGTTTCTGGTTCTTTGCCATCTTTTTCTCAACTTGCTTTTCTTGTTAATCATACGTAAGATATATTAAGGAGGTATGTTTAGGTTGTTCCTTTTGTTATTTATAAATGGTTTAGTTGCTAGTATTGCAGATTCAGTAATGGAATATGTAATATGTTCCACATTAAGGTCTATAACTTGTATAGTCTGTATTTCGATGGGATTTTTCAGGATAATAGTTAAATTCTTGTTAAAATCTTTCTAGTTGATGATTCCATTAATCAATTAAGGGCGTGAGGCATAGCGGATTGGTTGGGAATTGATCGTAATAACTACAGGCAAATGATCGGAATCTAATTCATGAACGACAGTTTGAGGTATGGGATTAGTAAGATGTTTTGCAACTATTATATTTAAAATATCCTTTCTTGTGTTCCTGTTTTTTGTGTCTCGAGTAGCATTGTAGTTAGGCAGGTAGCTAATATCTCGGTTATTTCTCTTCGTATATCTTTGGTTTATAAAAATGTTAGAAATTAAATTAAATCATATATTATATATTTAAATTAGCGCTCAGCTAATGCTTAAGCAAAGACCAATCAAACGGAAAAAAACCAAAGACCAAGAAATCAAAAACTCTTCCATTTCCTTCTACTTAGATAAAAACCGCGCTCCCAATAAGACAACTGACAACAATAATATTGTACAATTGGCCAGCCTGTTTTTGGTTATAATTAAACATTTGTGGGATAACCACGATGTCGAAAATATTTCTGACAACGATATTATGAGTTTGGTTCTATATAAACTGAAAAATTATCAAGAAATTAATATAAATCTAACACATAATAATATCAATAATGACCCTGAAAATTATACAATGGAATTCTAGATCCCTTGTTGCAAATAAATATAATTTTGAACAATTTTTGTCTACTGAAAGTATAGACATAGCGTTAGTGTCCGAAACTTGGATAAAACCAGGTAAAACTTTAAAAATACATGGATATAATACAGTTAACATTGATCGAGATGATGGTAAAGGTGGCGTTGTCATTTTTTTAAATTATAATGTTGCATATTGTCCAGAATATGTAAATACAAATAAAATTACGCTACTGGAAGTTCGTATAATCAATCAATACTCAAAAGATTTATATATATATTCCATTTACAATAGACCCAACTCCAAATTTGAAAACTGCTGATTGGAATTCGATAATTAACCTTTTTAAGGAACCGTTTATTATGGCAGGAGATTTTAATTTACATAATGTTGCCTGGGGATGTGGAGTTACCAATTCATATGGCGTGCAATTTCTGGAGGCTATTGAGGACAATTCCCTAGTTATTTTGAATAGTGGAGATGCCACGAGACTTCAGCCACCTGGATAAATTAAATCAGTTATTGACCTTACTATTACAAGTAGTGAGGTCTCACCTCTTATAGACTGGACCTTAACCTCTGAGACATTAGGCTCTGATCATTTTGTTATCTCTTTTATTTTATTTTAATAATCTCTCCGCAGTTTCTTCTTACAATTCCCTCCATAGATGGAGAATCAAAAATATTGATTGGGATCAATTTCAAAATTGAAGCTCTACCTATTTGAATACCTCTCAGAATACTTCCTATGACTACTTTGTGAATAAACTGAATGAAATTCTTAATATTACAATTCCACCTCCCACATCTAAAATAAAAACAGATAAAAGCAAATTCTGGTGAAATACGTATTGTTCTACCGATGTTAATAACAGAAAACAAGCTTTAACCAATATAAAAAGTGTGACGCTATAACTAAAAAAACTATTTTGCTAGCCAAACGCTCCAATTGGCGGTCATTTTGTGAAACCTTAACATTAACACTCCTTTGAAACTAGTATGGAATAAGTTAAGGAAAATTAAGGGATCTTTCAAACCAAGTGTCCCTTCATCTGCCAGGGGGGAATGGACTAACACCTTTCTTAAAAATTTGACACCTATGTGTGCTCTCTTGCCATTGGTCAATACTTTCTCTCTTGAACCTATTTACAATGTGCTACAATGCCAAATATCCTTTACAGAATTAGTGGCAGCTATCAAATGTTCTAGTAACGCTGCCCCTGGTATGGATAACATCCAAGGTTTCTAAATTATTGCTCCCCAATATATTTAACGAAATTTTCTCTACCAGGGAGATTCCTTCTTCTTGGAAAGAATACGCTGTTATTCCTATTTTACAGCCATCCAAACCACCATGCCTTCCAAAGTTGTGTCGGCCAATCGCTCTTGCCTCCTGTGTTCTGAAAACTTTTGAAAGAATCATAAAGAGTAGGTTAATTTCTTGGCTTGAAATTAATAATAAATTCCCAAAGACACAGTTTGGATTCAGAAATAGACATTCTTGCTCTGATGGAATTGCCTCGCTCCTGACCGATAATACCATAGGATTCACGGAGGAAAAACACACATGCGCACTATTCCTTGATATCGAAGCGGCATATGACAATGTCCAATTGCACATCTTGGGCGATAGAATGTTAAAAATAGGGCTTCCTTTTGACTTCGTTGATCTGAACATCAAGCTTATTTCTAACAGATACATTTATATTCAAAATGAACATATAAGCCCAAGAATAGCTAACATCGGCCTTCCACAGGCTAGTATATTATCACCAATCTTATACACATTGTATCTACATAATTTGGAAAATGAATTTAAGGATAATATCAAAATTATTCCATTTGCGGATGATATTTGTGTATACCCTACGGGATTCAACATAGATCTACTATACTCAGATCTACACGAAACCGTGATCCATTTGAATAACTGGTTTAGCAATCATGGCCTCAACATTTCTGCCTCTAAATCTTCTGTATGTACGTTTACAAGGAAGCGGTTGACTCATCCCCCATCGTTATCTCTGGGTGGTACAGATTTCCCACACTTACCTACAGTCAAATTCCTAGGATTATATCTAGATCACAAACTATCTTTTATTCTTCATCTGGAATATGTAACTAGTAAGGCTGAGAAGAATTTGAATCTCTTGCGGGCGGTTACTCATGTTAGGTGGGGAAGTGATGTTTCCTCATCTCTTTTAATATATAGGGCTTTTACCAGATCGGTATTGAACTACAGGTGTATTTTTTATGGTCAAGCCTCTAAGACCAACCTGAAAAAGTTAGATGTACTACACAACAAAAGCTTAAGATTATGCGTTGGTCTTCTTCGGAGCTCCCCTATAGATATCATACTCTCAGAAACCTGCGAATTGCCGCTAGCTCTTTGGAGGCAGTGTTTGGCTGATAAATTTATTTTAAGTCTATGTGAAAAAAATAGTCCTTTATATGATCACATTCACGACCTTGCACCTCAGTCCTTAACAGATCAATACTGAATCAATAAGCAGATACCTCCTTTTGTGGATAGATATATACACATTAAAATGAACTTATCCTTCTTTTCCAATCAAATTTTGCTATTAATTGCCATAGTCTGAGAGACTAGTCTAACTATTCCGCCAACATTGTTGATAGGTTATTTTCATTTGACGTTAATTCTAGATGGCCGGACTTCATGTCAATATTTACAGATGGATCAAAAATTAAAGATGGAGTAGGTGTGGCAATTTTCATCCCTATAACTAATTTTCGCAAATCAATCAAACTACCTCCATACACGTCTATATATACCGCTGGAATGATGGCCATCTATGAAGTACTCAAGATTATCCCTTTATTGAAGAATAAGAAGTTTATCATCTTCACGGACTGCAAAAGTGCAGTCGAGAAACTGAGAAATTCATATAAACCATCGTGCTGTAACCACTTAACCCTGATGATAATGAATGAGATAAAACTTGTTTTAAATATGGAAATTGAGCTTCACTTATGTTGGATCAAGAGTCCCAGTGGCATTAAATCTAATGAAGTGGTGGATACCTTAGTCAAGAATGCTATTGTTTCAGGAGAGGACTACCTCTGCAAGCATACTAAATTGGATATGAATATCCTAATCAAGGAGAATATTAAGTCAGAGTTTGCTCTTATTTTCATTAGCAGCACTGCGGATAAAATTTACAAGAGCTTCATTACTAAACCCCTATCTCGTCCATGGTTTAAACATTTTCCGTTCTCAAAGAATTTTACTACTACTATTAGCAGACTAAGAAGTAACCACTGTTTGTTGCCTGACTATAGGTATAGGTTGGGCATGACTCAATCTCCTTACTGTGAGTGCAATGAATTGGGAAATTTGGAACATTATGTATTTGAATGCAACCAATTTCAAAATGAGAAGAATCACATGCTTAAAGATATATATACGAATCTAATATTACTAAACCTTTTAATGCTCAAACCATTGTTTATTCTCTCGAAAGGAAAGTTTTAATTACCATCTATGAATTCTTTAAAAAAATGAAGGTTAAAATATGAATTTCTTTGGATTATTAGCAGATTTCTACTAGCGTTATCTCTCTTTTGTGGTCCGCTCCGGGATCTCATCCTGTTTGTTTTGCCTACATCTGAGAAAGACTGATCAGAAATATTCCATCTTGTATCCACGTTTTTTATGTGCCCTTTAGCTTGTAATCGATAGGCAGGTTATACTTAGTATCTTAAATTGAAAACTACAAAAAATTTCTTTGTTTTTCAACAATTCAGCACTAGGCTGTATGACCGCATGGTCAATGCCAAAAACACTCAAAGGAAAAAAAAAAGAAATCAAAATGAAGCATTCAAATCTTATTTACAAAATCAACTGTTCTCAATGTGACAAAAAATACATAGGGGAAACAAAGCAGTATTTAGATAACAGAGTTGAATAACATGTATATTCTTGTAACAAACCTATTGTAGAAAATTCTACTTCTCTGTGTAAACGTAGCATAAGTATCAAACATAAATTAGATTTTGAAAATATAAAAATTTTATCCCGTATTATATTAAACGGTTAATACAGCGCTGGACCAAGAAATAATCTTAGCCCCGACCTTTTCCCGTAAGAGCGCCCGTTGCGAGATCGAGACGGAAAAGGGCGAGGAGGGCCGGTAATAAGGCAAATGTGCCAAAAGTGACGCTCAGTTGGGACAAAAAATTGGAGAATTTGGATCTTTTTGGAATCCCGATCGGTGACGGAGAGATCCGTTCGAGTTTCTCATCCACCCGAAACTACGTCATTTTTCGATCCGAGTTCAGCAAACATACGAAAAATGTGAAAATTTGAGGGTCCGTGCGGCACCTGGCCCCTACACCTGGACACTTTAGCCACCGATTATAATAAAGTGCCGGGTTTTCGACTCGAAGAAACGACACTAGAAGGTGAAGAACGCGAGTATTGGTCCATCGAGAGCGAATGTTTGCCGGAAAAACTTAATTCAAGATGAAAATCTTCCCAAAACGATTCTCGATCGATTGGTTGGTTATGAATATTACTTCATACAATTTTGACAATGTAATTGTTTGACGTTTCTAACTGCCAAAAGTATTGATCTTCTTCTTCTTCCATTCGGTGAAAAAATACCGTTTCACAAACAACATCGGGAACACATTGACTGGAAGGAACATGACGGTCATCAGAGGGGCGAAACTCCATGAAAGCGACAAATATCATTCAGATTTTCAATGCGAACAATGCACTGCGAATGCAACGGTGGCTATTGGGTATTTGTTCAATATACAAATGACTCAATGGTCATCACAAAGAGTAATGAAATTCTCAATTATATTGACTTTATAAGAATCTCAGTTCTCAATGGAATATACACCCAAGGTCAACAGTTCACTACGTATCACAGCATACATGAGATAGAAAAGAGTTAGCACTGCTAATGGTCATTTAGTTTTGGAAGAGGAAAGCAGATATATTTCGATGGTCTGTTTTGAAGAACCTTTAATAGCAGAATTCCCAAATTTATATAATGGATTGGTCAGACAAATGTAAATAATTGAAAGGCCAGCAGTGATCACCTGCAATGATTTATCGGTAGCGGTGCTAAAGAACCATTTAACATTCATAAAATTTGATAACTACACAACAAGCGAACTTTTTTTTGCTTCTTTTTAATCAAGAGAAGAAGAATTTATCGACAATTCATTCCAGCACCTGAACATTGATCAATTCACCAAACCGAAAATAGAAACAATTAGCCAAGTGATAGGTAAACTATGGCCTTTAGAATCTCAAGACGACAATGTGTAAATGAAGAGATAGGATATTGTTGCACACACGGAAGATCAAACGATGGGAACTAAGTATATCAACAAGAGTAGTATGAAAGTTAATTGCGTTTACTGTGTAGTAAAGTATTTTACAGAAGAAAACATGCTCTGTTGCCAGTATGGAAAACTTCATTTGCCGACAACAGTGGAATATACAACCTCTATTCAAAATCTTTTCACGAAACGTGAAATCCGCAAATAAAACTTTATCTGCTCAAATATAATAAATGACTTCGTTTTACCAGCAACGCTATTGGCGTAAACTTTAGGTTAAATTTGTGAACGTACATGTCCAAGTGTGTGATTTGAAGAATACAGAGAATATATTGCACGTGTAACGTGATTGTTGAAGCCGTTCCGATTTTGTGTCCTAAACACCGAAAACCCCTTAAAATTCTGAGGATAATAGGAGTCGTGCAATGAAGGAAACTCTCCATTGATTGCTTCAAAATAAACATCCACGAAGAGCTACTGATAAAAATATGTATATTCGACTTTTTAATTTGTGCCGCTAATTATTTCTGGGACTTTTTGCGAATACATTCCTATTAAGTGTTCAATGGCTGATGATCGCAAAAGCAGAAAAAAATCGTACTCACTCTTCGGATTCGGATGTCCCAGAAACTATCGATGATATGTGTAGGAAAATTTTTAGTGTAATTTCACAATTGAATCATAGGTTTGGCCGTATTGCTGCGGCTCGGAACAAGGACGAAACGAATCAATCTTTGGAGTTGGCTGTCAGCGGGATGTTGGATCTCTGGAAGATCGCATGTTGAAGGTGGAGATAGGTACAATCCACGATTATAATAAGGAAAATTGTGCAAATACCAAAACACCGAATTCACTAGAGCAGTACAGTAGAAGGAATAATATCAGAATCTTTGGTGTACCTGAAAATGATTCCAATAGAGCTCGCTTGGAGATTTAGAGCCTCATCTCGAATGCACCATCGATTGACCATGCGGTTTTATTTGCTTAAGTAATTTTCTTTTTCTTCTTCTTTTCAACAGCAACAGTTTTTAGAGCTTTCACAATATGCTTAAAAGACAGGGTTATTTATTCAGAAAAGTACCTAAAATTATAAAAAAATCTTTCTCCTCAAATACATCTTAAAATGTCCCAAAAGAAAAAAATACCATTTCACAGGCACCATCGAAAACACATCTACTGGAAGCAATATAACAGATAACAATCATCAAAGGGGTAAAATACCAAGACAGCGACAAATATTCAAATTCCAGAGGTCACTACAGAGATTAATGAAATTCTCGACTATGGAGATGCACTATATCGACTTTATAAGAATCTCAGATCTCAACACCAAGGTCAACAGTAGACTGCTTATCTCAGCACACATGAAATAGAAAAAAATGTAGCACTGCTAATGGTGATTTTGTTTTGGAAAAAGGAAAACAGTCATATTTCGATGGACTGTTCTGTGAGGAATCTTTAGTGTCAGAGTTCCAAAATTTAAATAATGGATTAGTCAGACAAATGGAAATAATTGAAAGACCATCAGTGATCACTAATAATCATTTATCCGTAGCGGCGCTACAGAAACAAGGAACACTCACATTCAATTCCATACAATCGTTTACGTAATAGATCACTTGATAAAACTATTTGATAGTTATACATCAAACGAACATTATTGCTTATCTTTATCCAAGACAAGAAATATCAGCCAGCAATTCGAAAATGTTAACCAAATGATGGGCCAACTATGGTCTTTAGAATCTCAAGAAGACAATGTGGAAATGGACAAACAGAATATTATTGTACCTACGAAAGATAAAACGATGGGGAATAAGTGTATCAACAATAGTAACATGAAAATTGATTGAGTTGACTGGAAAGCAACAACATTTGCCGGCAACAAGGGAATATCCAATTTCTGTTCAAAATCTTTTCACAAAAAGTGGATTCCGCGAAGAAACACTTATCTACTCAAATATAATAATTTCCTTGCGTTTACCAGCAATATGAGATTTGTGAACGTATATGGCCAATTTATTGCTTTCAGATTTGATATACCACAACATTAAACACATACAACCAAACTCAATTTCAAACAACAGCTTGGGAAGATTCTATTTCTTAATCAAGAGCGAGAGGTTGAAGAGTAGAAAAAAAGTTAGATGTGTATTCCAATGTGCTCTTAAAGGAACTTTACGATATAATGAGAATAGTTAAACCATTTAAAAAAGTTACTAGATTTGAATCTACTATATAGAGGAAAAAAGAAAGGAAAAAATGCATCGAATTCCAGAAATGTCTATTAATTGGAGTGATATTCAAAGCTATAGAAGGAGATATTCCTTCGCCAGGGAAACTAAGGAGTTTCCTTGAAGATGATCAGCAGAACAGAAATTATCAGCAAACCCATCAGCGAACTTAACGATGTGATTGGGCGCGTTCAGTGCACTAAACAGTTTAGTATGTTGAGCAATGGTTAGTATGGTTACAACTCTGAACGCAATTGTTGAATGTAAACAATTCACCACATTGGTGACTTTTAACTAATTGTATTCTTAACAAACATTCGATAAACGCAAACTTACGTTGACTATAAACAATTCCACTGAATGGCAGGTTTCAACTGTTTCAATTTTCTGACATTATGTCTCTAGCTCTTCATCCTCTCATGATTGTTAATTTTTTTCGGGAGTGTGATTGAATTTTCTATGGGTTGGTATCAGCTCTCGGCGTCCCTTTGATAGACAACCCTTTAAAACCGCAATAAAGTAATTATGCCATAAGAAAATACTGAAATACGTTTAAAAAAGTAAAAAGAGATATGTAATATGACCAATCACCGTCCTTAATTCGCTGCGAGAGATACGTTTCTACACAGGAAATTTCTGCAAAATATCCTCCACATTGAACCACATGGAAATCAAAAAAGGCAATATGGCATATTCTTTCTCTGTTTTTTTATACCTACTGTTACGGGTTCTTTAATTTTACTTTACAGGTAATAAAAATCTTCGTGATTTCAAACTCTAGTAAGAGAACATACTATCGTCAGGAAGTTATTTATCTCGTTTTATTTGTTTATAAATATCACATTTAAATTAGGTTCCTACAACAATTCTTACAATAATGTCTAATGTCGAAATGAGATTTATATAAATATTTTCGAGGGCCCCGGAACAATAATTACTTAAAACCTAATGACAATTTTACAATGAATTTCAAAATATGAAGATGAGCTAATAAAAAGTTTGTGCAATAATAATATAATAAAATAAATATAAATAAGAATAAGA
>JAWQRP010003998.1:0-12498 GCA_033557875.1 Quadriops clusia
GTGATAGATAACATTTAGATTTAAACATGTATAACTTTGACCCTTAGTACTCAAATTTCGACTATTTATATGTTGTAAGTCTAACATAATAAACTACCTATTATAACATAAAGTTATACATATAACCAAAATATATATAACAATGCCTGTTTATTTTTTTATTGTCGTACTAAAATTAAATAAATCTTATACATATTTAAATGGGAAGCACTATTTTTTCCGTACAAAATTTTTTTCGCTATATCCGAAGTCCATTATATCGAGGTCCGTTATATTGGGGTTTTACTGTATTTATAAACGATTTATGCTTAAAAAAGTTTCATGACTGTAGAAAATGGATGGGATGGGAAGAAACGAGAAGGGACGGGACGGAATCGTACGGGAAGGGGAAGAAAAGCACAGGTAAAGACGAGAAGAAAAAGAACACTTAGTGAAGGGACGGGACGGAAAAGAAATGGAGAGATAGTTACGAGGAGAACTGGTATATCTAATCTTCTTTTTCTGATTACGTCTTCACCTCTTTTCTACTCTCTCATGCCTATCAAAAAGTTTATATACTTCTAACCTGTTCGAAGAACGGGTACGTTTGCTAGTCAGTTTATATTTAAAAGTTAACCATCTCCGGCGTTGTCCCTCTCGGAGATACATAACTTTCAAGCAATATACCTAAGTCGATAATCTGAAACGCTTACCCAAAGCGGTCTAATATGTAAGTTCAGTATGTTCTCAATCAATAAAGCGTCACATTGTACTTATCACGTATAGGAAATTATCTTATCCTGTCTTAAACCACCACATCATTAAAACATTCTCGATATGCAAGAAGAGCAGAAATGTCCATGTAGAAAAGATAATAAAAGTAGGAAATAATTAACTAATAAGTGTGTTAATTACATATAAGATATTTTACTCTTCTAGATTATTGGAATGCAATGGCAATAAGATTTACCTAAATTTACATTGTTCTATCAATTACAAAGCAAAGTTATCTTGCCATATTAAAAATGCAACCTGAAATTTCTCTGTAATGAACGTATACACCGTTGCTGTGTACTTTGGGATTAGTCTGGTCGTAAAGGGTTCGTCCGTATACTTTTGGGGACATTCTGGACTTCCCAATAGACTAATAGACGAGGGCCAGTTCATTATTTAGTGTCCGTTTTAACATGAAAATATGTGCACGCCTATTTTCGGAGGCGATCCAGCTCGTTTACCCACTAAGCTAGCGCGGAATTTATGTTATGAGAGCGTCCTTTAGTTTTTAATGCACTCTCGCGATAGTGGACAAAGGTATACTTTTATGACCGTTTAATAATCTCTTGTGGCTCATTTGTTTCGGACGTGGTTTATTAGCCCCCGTAATGTTTATTGTACCTTGTTGTTGACACAGGACTTTCGACCCACGTGTCGGTCATTTTATGTAGGTTTAATTGAAATTTTACTCCCGAGTTAAATGCGAAGAATTTTAGGGTTCAGAGTTGTCGTGGACGCTACAATGGGGATGTGTGATTATTCAGGAAGGGTTTTAAATAAATTTTTTATTTCTAAATAATGAATGTTTTGGATGAACCGAACCTTTCAAAAGGTTGCAGACATGCAGAATAATTATAAAAATATTCTTTATAAAAATAAATTATAAATATGCTACATCAATATTATTCCCACGGGTCCTGTATATGTAAAGCGCAGAATATGAGATAGTATTTAATAACAGCCTGAGACAATGAATGCAGGGATTGCACCAGAATTCCAAGTCATGTGAAAAGCTGGTACTTAGGGGTAATTACCATGGAGTGCAGAAATACATTGTCTCGTCTGTGGCCTGTTGTTATTACAAACATTCCGCGGATCGTCACCGATAATTAGCAAATACCACGTCTAATCTACAGTTTGCAGACGCTGCCTTTTAATTTGGTGCTAATTGCACTATATTATAAGCCACTTGATTACGGCTCGAGCGGAACAATGCAACATTGTATTTGTTCTCACGTTTCCCCTGAGATAAGTTATTTCGTATACATGCACGTCTCTTATCTGATCATAATTACGGAATAACTCGAGCAAAATCAAAATCGTAATTGCGGACAACTGAAAATTCAGAAACACGGTTTTTTTTGTATATCACCACAGATAAATGCCACGTAACTAATTTTTGTTTCATCAAAACAATTACAACACCTTTGGGATTATGAACAATGAAAAGGGTCAAGAGAATTGTTCTGTTTTTAAAACCTTCCACCCAGCAATTTAAAAAGAATTTGTGTTCTTTCGTCAAATTCTATTTATACGGTATTTAGGTTTACGCTTCCTCTTTAATAAAATATACGAAATGAAGTGTACGAAGACAATAAAAGTTAAAACATCTTTGAATAGAGCGCCCCGTTCGGTGAAAGAATGTCCTTTCATACTTATTATTAAGGTCGGCGATCCCATGCTAGAATTCTTCCGAACGGCCCTTGGAAAATATTTTATTGGGAGATTAAATGTGGCGTGTGAGGAAAATTGCAAAAATAATACCTTAACCTCGTAGAATTTCAGTGCGATAGGTGTAAAATAAATACTCATGACACGAGAAATATCATCGGGCATGCCAAGCAAATATTATTTTCTATCCGAGCAATATCGGAGCTGCAACACAAACAAACCTGGCTACTAAAAAATAAGGTTTTACAACTTACGGCGGACATATAGACCCAATGTAAGTTACTTTGTGCTTATTTACAATTGCTTGGCGGTTTATTTATCTTTAATTTCTTTTTTAACTGAAAGTAAATACGTAAACAATTCTACAGTTGTCGTACTTTGAATAATTTAAGAGGAACGAAAGGGAAAGGGACATTATCACAAGATTTAAATTGCGAGCTTCATAAATATTACAAATGAGAATATTCTGTGTAAAAGAAGGGAGTATCGCAGACTTAAAACTTGCTATATTGGATTATTAATAGGATTCTTTTTGCAGTATCGCGGAGGATACCTGATTTTAAAATATTTAGGCATCGATCAGTAAAAAATTTAATACGTCTCAAATCGCATATAAAAGGATCTCCATGTTTTGTCTAAAAACTTTAATAAAATTTCATGCTTACTCGCCAAAAATATAAAATTTAAAAATACACCAGCTAAAACGGTATTGGATATACACGATTTTCGGGTATTTATTTTACTGTATTTGCTGATGGAGACCCTATGGAAAAATACACACCAATAGGCTTAGGAGAAAATACGGGCAAATACTGCGAGCCAAGTTTCTAGTTAAGAAAATATTATAAAACGTTCGCTTTCCTTCTATCTGAAGTTCTCGGTTGCAAATAAGATAGTTTGTGCGTGTGACGTGCAGCTGGTTGAAAAGGAAACGGAAAGAGCAGAAATGAGGAGCCATAGAGCGGTTGATGGCGGCCCCAATTGAAATTTACGCATCGAACCCAAGTTTTAACACTACAGTATAGCAGCGCCGGCTTGATCTTATTCAGGGAAGGTCAGTTTATTTGTGGCTTGCGGATAATATAAAGAATGCAATCTTCAACAGATTTTGCGCTAAATTGGTTACCGTTTGGGTAACGATTATTTCTTATCTTTAGCGAGCAGGTGTGAGTTTACGGCACAAAAGATACATCAACAAATCTATTCGCTGCTTATATGCATGCAAAATTTCATCAATGTTTCCCGAACCGACTTTTGAAGTTCGGTCTCATGGGCGAGTGGTTTGACATCCATCTGAAAACATGACAGAAATTCATTACAATGCATCATCCATCCCGGCAAATAGTATTTGTAATTCATAATGCAGTTGGTTGAAATACATTTAACATTGAATAGAATCAATCAGCTTTACTTCCAGTCTAGAATATCGTACACTGAAGGTCTGACTGTTCAAGATATGGAACGTTAGATTCAATAATTTGTGCCGGTATTGCACGCAAATTAAATTTATCTGCACTAAAGCTTACGTTTGTCTCCGTCAAATACATCGTACATCCTATCCAAGGAAGCTCGCCTTCCTGATGGGAATTTATCTGACCATCAGGGTGTGGTCGTTCATAAACCGCGACGGTCTGCTGTATAACCCCAAACTATACCGCAAAAAGTTTATCTAACTAGTGTACTGTAGCGGAATAACTAGGGTAGCAAGAGTGCACAAAACTTTTACACTCGCAACCAACACTTTTATCTAATGCGCTCCGTTCTCGACCCAAATTAAAATTACTTTTAGTTGAGTTTGTTATTAGCATACTTCTTGCACTCGTTCTACATCAAAGTGCAGTTTTGTAAGAGATTGTTTTGACTTTTTTACGCTTTTAACTACCAAGTTTCTATTGCATATCCCTGAAAATACGAAGAGTTTGTAGTGTGGTTACCGCTAGTGAAGCAAATTAGAATGGCCGCAATAGAAAGCGGAATTTGTGTTTTCCGTTAAATCGGGGGGAAAAAGTAGACATCACTTGGGAAACAAATATACGTTTTTAATCTTATGAAAAGAGACAATTCGTTAGAGAACGATTACTGTACAAGTAAAAAGATTTTAACAATAAATTTATTTAATTCATCACAAGATAAGATTATATGTTTGATATACCTGTACGTTGAATGTTAGCAATTTAACACGGAGAGCTTTTTATTAGCAGTTAGGTTAACACACACGCTGAGTTATTCGATAATAATTACGCACTTTATCGTCCCGATCGCAACTTTAAGGTCATAAGTGTCAGTCACGGGTATAGCGTGTACCTTGATGCGAGGAATCCAAAACATTCCCTATTGTATTTTGAATATGGCTATATAACGCGATATCAACCATCTAACTCCAATGAATATTGATGTGACTAGAATCAAAATTAAGTTATTATGTTTCTCAACATGTTTATAGATTTGTTCGTGCATGTGGTAGATTTCTGGGAATTGAGTTTAAATTTGTAATAACTGCAAATGTATAATCTAATAATTTTGTAACGAAAACTTTTGCTTCCCTAACTTAAAACTTATTCTTATTTCCATAAATGAAATTATTCCCAACTGCTTCATCAAGACATCACATAAAAAATAGTCACTTAAAAAAAGTTTTACAGTGTTTCATTTAACAATCTGCACCATATCAAGAGTTAATTAACATGTCTATCCAGATAATTAGCTTGTCTATCAAGTAAAATGTTGCACCTCGAAAGAGATAGTTTGCGTTGCAAGATAGCATCGAATTTTGATTATTACTTTATGCAAGTTTACCATTTTTCAATGAACTTACTTTTACATACACTTGATTATTATCAACGTGCTTAATTCCTTATCGTTGGATCATAACTGAAGTATACAGATACTTTACGTTCAACAAAGTGGAGTACTCTTGGCTAAGCTTTATCAATAAATGTTTTCAACAATTAACTACTATCGCACCTTCAATAGTTCTAACTTCCGGCGATTTAACAATACGCTCGTTGGGGACAAAGCAATCACAAGCTGTATGGTGACAAGGTGAATGAAACTATTGAGGGAGATTTGTCGAACGATATCGTGCTCTTTCCGTAGACCGCTGAATGAAGGTTAGATAGCCTCCGGAGCTGGGACTTCTATTCATGAACCGTATACATCTCGAATTTTATATGAAATTGATTTTGGGGCATGAAACAGAGCATTGCCCTGGTTCGTGTATTCATAATGGGCCCTTAACAAAAGGAAATATATTGGTTTCATTGCTACGTATTCTTAAAAATTTCTCCACCTTCTTTCCAGAATTCTCTAAATTGCCTAAGACGAGTCAAGTAACACAAACGTATTAGCAAGTGTAATAATCTTTATCTATTCCAGGTTAACAATTTTGTCGAGCATGCAATTTTGAAGATTCTTCCACATAAAAAAGGAAAGGAAATTTTAATCAAAGCTTCTTCGTTTCATTTATCCCTCCAAAGAATACAAAGCTCTGGTCGGCATTGCTTTGAAGTAGGCATAAAACGAAGTACGTGCTATTTTAAATTTTTTAAAGAGCCTAATGGCAGGAAAGGTTGTTTTTATTACTTAATCTGATGCGAGATACTGAAAAGATCCGGGACGAACATAAAGGTCTTGTCTAGTGATATTATCTTTGAAAGTATTTATTATGCGGACTGCAGATTCCAAGGCACATAACATATATTTGATTGCTTTTAAATTGAGTAATCCCCTTCCATCTAAAAACGTTCTAAGGTAAATTTGTTGGGGCTCAACGGTTTATTCAGTTTATTTTGCTTTCCTACGCGAAAAACTTGATATGCATAAAATTTACGTAAATTCATCTAAACATCTCCTTCGTTAATATTGTTTTTTCAATACTTACGCGAGACCCAGAACGATTTCAATACCTGAAACAAAAGAAAATCGTCAGTACACTAAAAAAATATATTGATTTTTTTATAAACTTTTTTGTGCGTTTTCAGTAATAAGTTTCCTTCGGCAATCCTATATGTAAGAATACAATAAATCTCCTCCAATTCAGTTCTATCAACGCTAAGAGGTTTTTAACGAGTTTACTTGCCTTTCCGGTATTTTCAATTTACAGATGTCGGAATCACACCGCCTTTTCCGCGCAAAAGTAGATAATAAAGATTTTAACATGAGCTAAGTTTAGACGTGATACGAAGACGAGAGTGCGAATAAAAACGCTCCCCAAGGCACCCTATGTCACTCGTGTTTGCTTAATACAAGCGTTCGTTGGAATTAAATTGCCTTATAATCAGATACAATCGGTGCAAGTATAGTAATACATCATTCCTTTACTCCAATATTCGAAGGCATATGCAAGAAGTGCATAAAAAAGAATTCAACTGCAAGCGACTTACATATTCCAAGTGTGAACAAAAAGTATGACGATAGCTCGCTGGAGTTTTCGAAATGCAAGCCATTTTAAACGCAGGACTCTAAAGAAGCAGAGTATTGAAAATTCTATTCAAGTTAAACGTTGTTCGATTACCAAATAGAGCACAAAGATACGCCCTACATCTGTAACTTCTATTATACTATGCGAATTTTCTACGTTTAAAATGAACAAGAGAAAAACCTTGAGGTCACACAAGTTGTGACCTATTTTATTTATTTGCATTCTTTTGTGGCGCATTTAGAATTGAATAAGCAACATTTAGATTCCCGATGAATAGATATGGCAATTCATAGTTCATCAAGTTTTTAGTTCCCTGTAAATGGTATAACTTCCCCGAGAATGAAAAAGGAGCCGTTTCCTTACAATGAAGCACCCAATCTTTCCGGTCAAATCATCTGAATAGAGTTTACGTGATCGGTTATAATGCCAAGTTTCACCGAGAGCCTGAGCTTCTTCAATAAACTCTGCGAAATTCATATTCAGGGATTAAGAGCCTGATGAAAGTGGAATTAATGTTGGGCGCGTTCTGATATCTTTACAGATTAAAAATGTTGATACGGTTCATTGTGATTTTCAATTCCTGTTCGGTGCATGTGACCATTGTAATAAAATGAACTCTGAATATAACGAGTTTCAAACTTTTTGTTGGTGGTGCGATGCGCATTATATTAACATCAAAGTTGATGACACAGTAATAAATTGTGTTTTAATTGCGCAGATCTACATATACATCACACTATTATAAATATGGAACGTATGTAAAACGTCGATAGTTTATTGAAAAGCGACGCTTTATGTGCTTTTAATGTTCGCTAGTGCTTCCAACTAAAAATCCGTACTCGCATTATTTGTATTTATTCATTAATATCCCACAAGTGAATTAAACGTTCCATATGAAAAGGAAATTATTTCGCGGTGGATGAAGGTGTATGGGGTTATATTTAAAATAGAAATAGGTAACGCTGCTTGAATAAATAACTTAAGTACAATAGGCAAAAGTATGAAAGCGGTACGAAATATTTATTTCGTTAGTTAACGAAACGCTGGGTCACGAATACTCCATGTATCAAAGTCAAAAGCGAACGTGTGCTGCGATTCACCTACTTCTGGAAATTGCAAACAGCATGTGAAGACTTACGATAGCGCTCGTTTATGTCGTACTCGCAGGTGAATTTAATTTCATGTAACGTCCTGTACACAGTTTTAATTCAAAATTTCAAGTATTTAGCTTAGGTCATTCACCGTAGGCACTGTTGTATCAATCAGATTTTGGCACGTATTGCCTTATTACAAAGTTTCGTTATTTGTGAACAGATCTACAATAATGAAATAGTGTGGTTAAAACAAATATATAAATATATTTAACATTTCCTAACTGACTGGTAGAATTTTTTTAACGTATCAGATTCTAAATCCAAGCATTTTCCTTCGAGTATCTGAATTTACTGAAAGCTAAACTAATCTCGAAAGTTTTACTTCACGCCTTAATTGAGGTTGTAAAAGTTTTTGATCGGAACGTTTCCTGCTCAACAAAGTTAACCACGCTGTGAATCATAAGTGCTTCGGCTGCTTACGGTAAATATTAGCCAAAGAGCCTCACAATAAGGAGACAATTTCCACTGCTTATATGGCAATAAATCTATAATTGCATCCACAAATAGCAGCTATTGAATATTTCAAATGGCAGCTATTGAATATTTCAATGAAAGAAAATAGCATAACGTTTTTCCAGGAAATGGGCTATTTATTACTTGAATTGAAATGTCGATTCGGATGTTATTAATAAATCAATATCTTGGAGCACAAGCTGGAACGTGCGATTATTCAAAATGCACCCTTTATAAATTAATATTAATTAATTAAATTAAATATGTAAATGTAGTTCACTGCGGCTAATGGATCCACATAATGCACCTATAAGTACGTAATGTTATGAAACTCACCTGAATTTTTAAACAATTTGCTTTGTTAATTTCCTGAAATGTTGAAGTTTCAAATTTAAATTCTGCTCGTTCCAGTTTTTCATATTCAAATAAACTTTGTAGAAAAATCAATTTTCCCCAAAGCCAGGAATTAGTGCTGAGGCTAATTTGTATTAAAACGATTACATTTATATATGTCGGCGGTGGTAATTGAAAATAGCACCAAAGCCCCATACATGGTGCGGTTGAATTCGCTATGAATAATTGGGGAGATTAAACGATTCTGAATGGAGAATATGCAATAACTAATGGAATTATTGGCCCTGACAAATGAAGTGTCAGGCACCTAGAGGTTCAAATAAAAAGGTTGCTTTGTCGCGCATACTCTCTAAATGGGTTTAGCTTGTACTGTTTGAAAAGCCTTTTAGTTTCCTCTAATATTACATGTATAAATACACTTTGCCCATATCTTAATGGGGAATAATTCCAAATTAATATTTGCACTTATGCCCAAAGGAAAACTGTGCTCTAAATCACTTTTATACATTAACGGGATTGTGTGGGAGTTGTAAATCCTTTGGGCAATATTAAACAGATACAACTATCGCAAAATTTATTTACATACAATATTATTTTATAGTAATTTGCTACTCATGTATGTAGGTGAATATGAAGAATAAAATAGAAATATTAATTTACTAAAGTTTTTGACAACCTCAGGCGTGTATTCCGTACGTTTATGACTAATCTCAATTTATCGATAAAATCTTCTTTTATTGCAACTACTATTATTAGCACGGATTACAGATGTTGAGAATAACGACCTATCTAATATTTGTTCAGCTTCAGCAAAGGCATCGAAAAACATGACGATCTGATGTTCTTTCGGAGGAAAGGAAGGCTGGTTTAGCATAACAAGGAGAGTCTAGGTACTTTATACGTGCCGTACGGGGACAAACCACTTCAGCTAAGCTCGAGAGTAAACATTACCAAGTGAAAGACAGATGCAACCCAAATACAGAGCTTACTGATGGCGCAGTGCGAGTTCGGTTTGTCTCTATCTTGCCTTAAACAGGACTTGCAATTGTTAAACATGGTGGTGTGGCGCACATTGGATTTAGTCAGTGTACATTGCTATTGCCACTGCATTAAATTTAATATGTGTTGTGTTTGGCTAAACACATGGCTACGAGTAAATTGTATCATGGTTAATTACTATTACACATTTGATGGGCTGTGGGATCACGCCTTGGTTTCGGTTACACTCCTGTGTGCACAGTCTACCAGGTCGTTTTTATTTAATTAGAATTGGAGTTTGGGAACTATTTATAAACCACGTTATAAAGAGTAAAGCATCACAGTTGCTTTACTTCGGTTTAAACATTGATCTTGATAAACGTAAATTCAAATCGAAGCGAACAAATAACAGTAAAACATTTTATTCTTAGTTTCCCCTCTCTCTATACCATTGTGTTTGCGAAGGACGTTCTAATAAGATTTTTTTCTTTCGTTAGGAAGCAATTTTTCAAAACTCTCAATATTATTTCCAGCTTTTAATGCAACACTTCCCTTTAGCTTCCATTCCGCAACTTTCTTATAATATATAAAAAAACTTTTGACATATTTATTTTACTTTCCGGAACTTTTTATACTTTTCACTCAAGTCGTGCAAGGCGTATTAAGAAAATCTTTCTTGTCTTCGAATAAACGTTTGATGGTTGACTTTTCGATGCCAAAATTTAATAGGTATCAGAAATTTATTTGAAGACTGGAAGAAGTTTTCGGTAATAATAAAATACCAATGGTTTAATTAAAGTGAATTTAGGTGGAGGAATATGTTATGAAAAGGGATCCTGGGCCCTAAATCATTTGCTATGTAGAGCAAACTAGTTCAAGCAATAAAACTGTGACGTAGGTTATGTTTGAAACTCCCCTGAATCGTTACCAAGACAATGTAAATTGGGAACACTGTCATATACGGAGAGGCACCTGTCTTAAAATAAATCTGCGTCGTGACAAATATCTTCAAGGATTATTCAGCTCCATTTGTTGGAGATCCCGTTGTACTGGATTATTTTCCACGTACTACGATATTCATGTAAAACAAATCTAATAGGTCACGGTATTCTTTAACGTATGACACAGAGATACATTTTTATAGTTGCTTATTTTGCTTTTTTGCTTGTACTAACATTTTGATAGATTTGTGAACGGCATTTGTGGATTTTTATGATGCTTTTAATATAGCTTACCGACTGCATATATATTATCTTTACCAAAAAATACGTAATCAAATATAAATTTATTACAAAAAAATACGAAATTTCAAGTACATCACCAGCACGCATTAAATTTTTAAATGTCGATTTTTTATCAATATTATTTATCATGACTGGAAACTTCTCAATTAGTCAGAATGAACTTCTCTCGTCAGATTTTTCCATAACCGTTCAATCTGTTATAAGTGGAGAAAATTTGAAACGTTGTTCAGTTAAGAAACATAATTAACACGTTAAGCTCGGGGTGACATCTATGTGATGCCTCACCTATCTGTAACCATGGGACCACGTGGCATAGCAGTAATGGCACGCGTAATTCGACGACGCTCCGTACAAAACTTAAAATTTATTGCATAAATATTATACTATGCGATTTTAAAATAGTGAATTATAAAAAACGCAGACTCTTTTGTTGATCTAAGAGGTGGTGAATTGCCGTCAAATTACCGACATTTTTATAGTTCAAACGTTAAAAATCATCCAATACAATCGTACTTTGCAAGGCTCGTGAGGACGTAAACTTGTAGGTCTTGTATACAGAAGAGCCAAATGCGGAGCAAAAAGCCGTTGTCGACCAGTTGCCGATTAATTGCTCATAATTGCCCTTTAAAACACCTTTATTTGCGAAAGCATCTTGTATTTTTATCAGTTACAGAAAAACTTTTAAATCAGATATATTTAGCATAAATTAAATTTTATCTTTTCTGAACAAGGTATTATAATACGCCATTACTATAAAAACAAAACTTTATAATTAAAATATTTATATTTTTTTGCTGCATGTACTTCAAAACAACAATAATGTGTGTGGCATTAATTACACCGATATTTACATCTCCTACTTTTATTTTGCGCCTCCTTTTTTCTAGATCCTTTTTAGAGCTTCATAGCACACAACACATCTATTTTGTTACATTTTTAGAAACAGGAGGGTAAAATATTCACTTCAGTATTGCTTGTTTTTACAACCTGGAAATGTTGATTTACAAACTTATAAATTAATTTTAAGAACATGAAATTGTAATTTACAACCATTCAATGATCCACTTACAAACTCATTTATATTTTTACTAATTCAAAACGTACTTTTACAATCATTAAATTGTAAGTCTACAACTAATCATTGTTCCACTTACAAAGTCGATTGTAAGATTAAAATGCAATTTGTAATTTTCCGTTTGGTAGTGTAACCACTTTGGATAAAATGTGAATTATTACAACTAGTGGTGTAAAGTTACAAGTCAATGGAATTTTACAACGCCAGGCATTGCAACTAAGTTATAAATGCCTGGTATTGTAATTTTACAACGAAATTTATTACTGTAGATGATAAATAGAAAATTCTCGCAGAGGAGATTGGAAACAATGACCCTGAAATAGCCAACCTGGAAATTTATTTAAGTTATTTATCTAAAATCATAAGATTAATTCACTAATGATGTTGCTTGGGGTT
>JAWQRP010003999.1:0-12496 GCA_033557875.1 Quadriops clusia
ATGATAACCGTAAAAGAAAATATTCCCAATTATACGTTATTAAGCCCAGGAAAGTAACATTAAAATGTACCTATATGAAGCGTGTCATGATAAATATTTTTATACTTCATTGTTTTAAATACGCATAAAAATTATATGACTTTCAAAAGTTTTCCGTTATTCTCATTATAATTATATCTCCACAACTTATTGCAACCAAAAAATGCATTTTATTAAATTTGGTTTTATTTTCTCTTTCTTTTTGAGGGCTTTGGGTTAAGGCCCTGACGATGGCGCGAGTAAGTGCAAGAATTGCAAATTATATATTAGTAAAAATTGTTTTTAGTAGTGTTTACACATATATTTTTAATTAGGTCCAGTAAAAGACTGTCCAAACAACCAACTATATCTAACGTGTGGATCTGCTACTTGTTCATTTAAATATTGTAACCAACCTAAACCTATTGCTTGTTCTCACGGTTGTCGGCAGGGTTGTGGATGTGGGCAATTTTATCTTAATAGTACAGAATGGTGTGTCGATAGAAAAAATTGTTAAAAAATGTCTACCTCTATTTCTTCCTGACTTATAAAATAAATAGCTTATTTTAGACCTGGTTTAGGATCTTTTGTAAACATGACCCACCTGCGCGCAGATGACAACGTATAAAGTCAATTTTGATTGAGGTTGACCCTTTAAGTTGTCAAAAATTTTGGTGATTCAGACTTTTCTGTCATTGACGTTATTGTGTTGAATTTTTGAGTGGTGGTAGGGCAACGTTAACACCATTATTCATTATATTTTAAATGAACTAAGAGATTTCCATAAGACAAACACTAAGATCCAATTTTGCTGGATTTAGAGCCACTGCGGTATTCATCCTAATGAAGTTGTAGTATAAATATTTCATGTTAAACACAAAGTCACTGTTTTAATCCTACATAAATCAGTTTAAAGACCGGTTGAAAAATAAATATTATTGTGTGAAAAAAATCTTATCGTTCTGAAAAATACAAATACATAATTATTGTTGTACATACCAAATAGTTGTTGAATATACCAAATAATTACAATACAATTCAAATAATTGCATAAGGACCGTATAAATTGCCAGAAATTTTTAGTACTACTCATTCTACTCATCTAGAACCGATTGTAACCACAAAATGTTTCTCATTAAATTTATTTTCTTGTTCTCTTTCCTTGTGTTAGTTTTGGGCAATCATCACAGTAAGTACAGTGTATTTCATACATATGTTATTATTTTTAAAAGTTATTACACTTTCTTCTTACTCTACTTATTGACATTATGTTATTAAATTATTACTATTATTATTATTATTATTATTATTATTATTATACAGATGAGACACAAGAGTGCCCAAACAACCAGAAATATTTAACCTGTGGATCATCTTCTTGCGATTTTTTAACATGTAAGGATCCTCCACGTGGAGACGCTTGCACACTTGATTGCAAGCAAGGATGTGGATGTGGAAGAGTATTATATCTCGATTGTGATGGATGGTGTGTCCCTCGACACAAGTGTTAAAAAATTACAGCTTGGATTTCTTCCTTAATAATCAATCTTAAATTTCATTTTAGGATCTTAAACGTTTGTGGCTTCAGTTTATCAATAATGTTAATAAAAATAATTATCAGCAAAATGTACTGTACGTTTCATTTTCTATTACTACGTATATGCAAGTCAAAATGCGTCAATCTTTGGAAAAACGTTTATCGCTGAAGAAAATTTATAAACAATGATTTTCAAAACATTAGCCTATTTTAAGCCATAAATAATATAAATAATATCTGATAGTAATAATAATCATTAGTAGTTCATTCATCGCCGATTAAAGAGAGTTTCTATTGCGACTAAATGCAGTTTTTCAAATTTATCTTTTTATTTTGTTTCGTTGGAACTTCTTGTAGTTACGACTTAAGTAAGTAGTCATTTAAAATACTTTACTTTCTCAAAAAATAAAAACTAAATAAATATTAAATATTTTTCTAAAAACAGCTATTAAGGAAAACTGCCCAAAGAATCAACAATGGATAACATGTGGGTCATCCACTTGCCAATTCTTAACCTGCGATGATCCTGAACGATTAATATGTTCAGAGGATTGCAGCCATGGTTGCGGTTGTGGATTTCAGTTATATGAAAATAGTGAAGGGTATTGTGTTACTCGAGAAAATTGTTAAGTGAATGGTTAATTGTTAAGTATTGTTAATTGTTAAGTGTTGTTAATTGTTAAGTGGTGTTAATTGTTAAGCAATGTTAGTTGTAGTTTATTTTAAGAAAATATATGTTTTCTTAATTTACACAATGATTTACATTTCTTTTGCATTCTCAGCTCACTCTAGTGATTTTGTTTTGGTATTTGTTGCTTTTGCAATTTCCTGCTATAATGACGCTCAATACTGTAAATTTGTTTACGAAAGAAAAGAAACGTATAAATTAGTTCCTGGAAAAAGCCTTATCACAAAAAAAAGAAAAAAAGTGCAAATAATTGGTGTACATTCCAAAGCACAAACGTTTAAATTTCCACCTCACTTTCAAACATTGTTAGTTTTGTTTAGTTCTTAGTTTGACTAATAACAACTCGTTCAAAACAAAAATGTTCCTCATTAAAGTTGCTTTTTTGTTTTGTTTCCTTGCAGAAGGTTTGGCCGCCTCAAATGCTCAGGATAATTGTAAGTTTCCCAAAACAAGTTAATAATACTCCCTAGTTTTAATTTTAATTTTGACCATTTAATTTTGACCATTTAATTTTGACCTTCTTACAAAGCTCTCTTACCAATTTGCCCGAATAACCAAAAATGGCTAACCTGTGGGTCATCTTCCTGTGACTTTCTAAAATGCAGCGATCCTCCTAGAGGACAATTTTGCACTATGGATTGTAGACAAGCTTGTGGATGCGGAAGTGTGAATTATTTGAATAGCCTAGGATGGTGTGTCCCACGAATATTATGTTTTTAACATAACTACGGTTAATCTTATTCGAATTGTCAATACATTCTGCAGTGTATTACTTAGTACACAAACGAAATAAATATAAATGTGACAATATTAAATTGAAATGTTTTTGTTTTGACTGAAATAGGTAAGAGTTAGTATATAATAAATCTAAAAAAACAATGGCAAAGTATATAATTTATAGCTTTGTACAAACGATTCCTGTCACAGTTTCTACTAATGGAAGCGTTTAAAGCAGTCGCATTTTTCTTAAGTATTTTAATACTAGTCTTAGGAGATACTGATTGTAAGTACGAAAACTTTTATTATATTTTACATTTATATTATAATTACATTTATATTATAATTACATTTATATTATAATTACATTTATATTATAATTACATTTATAATATAAAAACATTAAACGAACAATAAAATTTCCTTAATCACATTACTGTAGTGCCTCCAAAATGCCAAAATAACCAAATTTGGATGGAATGCGCTTCTTCTTCTTGTGATTTCTTACATTGTGGTGATCCCCCTCCTGATGACTATTGCACAGATGATTGCCAAGAAGGCTGTGGATGTGGGGAATTGTATCTCAATAGAACGGATTGGTGTGTTGAAAGAGAAAAATGTTAAAATACATTCATTTGACATAAGAGAAAGGTTTTGTGAATGATACATACAAGCTTTTTATTTTTAATAAAATTTTTTAAAAATTCCAAAACATCTAATTAATTTTACTTTTTAGTTATTATAACATAATGCTTTGTGAAGCACGCCATAATTATTATTATTATAGCTCATTGTTTCTAAATGCGCATAAGTCTGTTTATGTCCTTAACAAAAAGTCTATTATAGCTTGCATTATAAATCCTTAACACGTATAAAAAATAAGATTTCGAAATATTTTCTGATATTCTCGTTATAACTTCTTGCCCATATCTTAGTGCAACAAAAAATGCTTCTTATTAAATTTGCATTTCTTTTCTGCTTCTTTTTGGGAGCTTTGGGTCATTATAAAGTAGGTAAGTGTCAAACTTACATTTTGAATAAATGAAATTATTTTATATTATTTATTATTGCGTATATTGCACATATTTATTGAACATTTTTTAAAACTTTAGATCCGACAAAAAGTTGCTCAAACAACCTAAAATATCTAGTTTGTGCCTCATCTAAATGTGCATTTAAAGATTGCAACGATCTTTTACCTGATATTTGCACAGATGATTGTGTATCCGGTTGCGGATGTGGAAAATTATATCTCAATCGTGAAGGATGGTGTGTTAAGAGAAGAAATTGTTAAGAAATTGTAAAAGTAAAAAAATGTAGCTAATTTAAAATAAATACATAATTCTTGGGAAAATCTTTACTATTACTAAAGCCAAAAAATTAATAATAATCCAAGATCAGGGAATTCTGATCCTACACGGGCATAAACAAAAATTAAATTGGGTAGTAACATTAATATTTATACCTACGAGCGTGTTGTGATATTAATAATTTTATAGCCCTTTGTTTTCAATACACATAATTGTATTTATGAAAAATATTTCACATGGAAAAACCTTATCACCTATTAAAATATACGACTTCCAAAAGTTTTCCGTTATTTTCATTATAATTAATTGTCCAAAACTTCTTGATGCCACAAAATGCAGCTTATTAAATTTGCTTTTGTCTTTTACTTCGTTTTGGACTCTTTGGGCTGGAGTAAGTACCATATTGGAAACAATTAAATTCAGTATTTTTAATTACGATTAGGTACATTTTTATTATCTAGCATATTATTATAAATTGTTTTATAATATTGCACATATTTTTACTATTATATATTTTAATTAGGTCAAGCTGATTGTCCAAACAACCAAATGTACGTAATCTGTGGATCAAGTAATTGTTCATATAAATATTGTGACAAACCTATTCCTACTATTTGCACTGACGACTGTAAACGGGGTTGTGGATGTAAGCATTTATATCTCAACAGAACAGGATATTGTGTCGAGAGAAAATATTGTTAGCAAATTTTGAATCTATATTTCTTTATGAATATTAAAATAAAAATAAACTAGTAATAAAAAATAAATTCTTGCTGTTTCAACAATTTAATGGAAACTTTAATATAATTTTAAATTTATTAAATGACTTTTCAAATTGATAAAGTGACCATAAACGACTTATATTACTAGTAGTTTAAGATTTATGAATCGTGAATGAATCGAAATTAATATGTCTTTGTTCTAATTTTGAAAAAATCCTTACAAATAAACCATGCAAGACAAAAGAAAATATTCTCAAGTGTATACGATATTAAGTATCTAACATTAAGTTACATATTTTGTAGTATACGAAGCGTAATCATGGTGTAAATATTTTTATAGTTCATTGTTTTTAAAGGACATAACTCTATTTACGCCATTGAAAACTATATTTTATAGTTTAAAGTTTTCCGTTATACTCGTATACCTAACTATTTGTCCACCACGTCTTGCTACCACAAAATGCAGCTTATTAAATTCGCTTTTCTTTTCTCCTTGTTTTTGGGAATTTTGTGCTATGGCCCTTTCCTTACTGAATGCAAGTATTATAGCAATTGAATTCAATATTTTATATAGGTTTAATTATTATATATTTTCAATTGTTTTTTAGTATTGCATATATATATTTACTATTAAACATTTTAAACAGATCCGCCGAAAGACTGTCCATATAACCAAAAATTACTAGACTGTGGATCGTCTTCCTGTTCTTTTCAATATTGTCGCGATCCTATAAATATTGGTTGCTCACGCGATTGTGTATCCGGCTGTGGATGTTACGATTTATTTCTCAACAGTACTGGATGGTGCGTCGAGAGAGAAAATTGTTAACAAATTTTGAAAATATATTTCTTTGTAAATATTAAAATAAATACATTCTTAAGAGCATTGAATCTTGTATTATACATTCAGTTTCTGTAATAAATAATTTATTAATTTAAAATATTACATTGTACATGAGCCAAATAAAGAAGAGGATCACTAGTCAAAAGTAATATGTAAAATCAATCATACAAAGTAAGTACGTATATTTAAATCAGGAGTCAACAATGTAATCGAAATTCACTTCTTTCTTTTAAGACGGTGGATTTCTCATTTCGTAGAAGTGTTCTATTAATTTTTTTATATAAACTATTTTGGTGGCGAAAGAAAATAGTTAGTATCTATTAAGCATATATTAGTAAGTTTAATGTGGCAACATTCAGATTCAGAAGCGTGTCGTGATATAATTACTGAGTAAAAGGAATAAATATATATGTACGTGCCAATACTAAATTTAAATGTTTTTATAGTGACATAAATATGTACTTAATATATATAATTTATAGCTTTGTGCAAAGTCGTGTAATTTACTGCACAGGTATGAAATACAAGTACAAAACTAAAATTTTACAGAATTAATGGAGAAGTTGCACGGTATCTGGCTAAGAGTGGAATCTTAAACTACATTAAAAATTTTATACCTGTTTCGCTTTTTTGCAATCTGAGCCTTATTGATGCCATAAAAATTAATTGAAAGTGTCGTTTGACTCTATACTATTTCAAATGTTCTATACAGTATAACGTCACGGCATTGAGCATGCGCATCGAGATGATGATAAGAAAGAAACCTGTAATTTACCTTAGGACGCCTTAGGATTAGCATTGAGCATAAGCGCCATCCATAAGTGGGAACCTGCATTTAAATATCAAAGTATGACGTCATAATACATCATCGTCACTGCCGCGAAAGTATTAAAACTTTTAGGCCAAATTATAAAATATCTGTCTATTCGATTTTGTTTTCCTTATAGAAATATCATTTTGAGGAATTGTAGAATATAATGTTCTAGTTTTCGACATTACATTTTTTTTAAGCAACTTCTCCATTGTTTAACAACTACTAATAATGGAAGCGTTTAAAGTAGTCGCATTTTTCTCAAGTATTTTAATACTTTTAGTTTTAGCAGATCCTGATTGTAAGTATCAAATCTATTATAATATACAATTTTTTTATTATAAAATTGAAAAACGAAAAAGAATCGTTCTTCATAATCTTGCAGTGACTCGAAAATGCCCAAATAACCAATTGTGGCTCGAATGTGCTTCTTCTTCTTGCAGTTTTTTTTAATTGTGACGATCCCATTCCTAATGGATGTACAGATGATTGCTGGAAAGGCTGTGGATGTGGGGAATTGGTTCTCAACAGATGGGGGGATGGTGAGTTAAAAGAGAACAGTGTTAAAGAACATTTGTCAGAAAAGAGTGTTTTTGGAAACATATGTTATGCTTTGTATTTTTATTAAAATTTAAAAAAATATATATATCACGTCCATCTAATTTTACTATTTATTTATTAGAACATAAAGCTTTGCGAAGCATGGTCATGAGTATTATTAATATTATAGATCATTGTTTCTAAATTCACATAACTCTGTTTATGTCCTTAACAAAAAGTCTATTATAATTTGCATTGTAAAATCTTAACGCATGTAAAAAATAAGATTTCGAAATATTTTCTTATATTCTCGTTATAACTGTTTGCCCATCTCTTATCGCAATCACAAAATGCTCCTCATTAAATTTGCTTTTCTCTTCTTCTTCTTTTTGGGAGCTTTAGCTCGCTGGAAAGTGGAATGAATGAAATTATTTTACATTATTCCTCATATGTATTATTAAGTCCAATGTGGCAAGTAATATTAAGATTTATACGAAGCCTGGCGTGATAAAATACATTTTTATAGCTCATTGTTTCTAATGCATATAACTCCATCCTTGCTCTCAAACCAATAAATTTTACACAAGAAAACTTTATCACCTTTAATAAATATACTTACGACTTCCAAAGTTCTCCTATATTGTTATTATAACTATTGGTTCTAAACTCGTTCCTACCACAAAATGCAGTTTATTAATTTTTTTTTTCTCTTCTGCTTCTTTTTGGAAGCTTTGGGTTATGGCCCTAAATGGGGTAAGTGCAAGATTTGCAACAATTAAATTGAATAATTTTGCTTGCGAGTACATTATACCATTGTATATTACTACAGAAATTGTTTTATAGTATTGCACATATTTTTACTATTGTACTTTTTAAGGGCGTCCAAAAGAAGATTGCAAAAACAACCAAAAATATCTAGACTGTGGCTCAACTACTTGTTCATTTAAATATTGTGGCAATCCTATACCTACTCTTTGCACTTATGATTGTAATCAGGGATGTGGATGTGATCAATTATATCTCAATAGTACAGAATGGTGTGTCGAGAGGGAAAATTGCTAAAACATTTTGAGAGTATATTTCTTTGTGAACATTGAAATAAATACTTTCTTAAGAGCATTAAACCTTTGTGTATAGGAAAATTATTTCAGTTCTCAAAAAAACTTCTGTCATTTGTCCCACCTGTATCCAGATGAAATAGTAGAGTAAGGTTTGACTTTGTAGTTACTATAAGCTGTGGAAAGTTCTAAAATTTGTTCGTATTAAAAGCGTTGAGCAACAATCTTTTTGGATTATGGCCCTAGATGGGGTAAGTGCAAGATTTGCAACAATTAAATTGAATAATTTTGCTTGCGAGTACATTATATTGTTGTATATTACTATATAAATTGTTTTATAGTATTGCACATACTACATACATACATACATTGCTACTATAAAATTTTTATTTGGTCCAGCAGAAGTATGTCCAAACAACCGAAAATATATATCCTGTGGGTCAAGTAGCTGTTCATTTAAGCTTCGTGGCGAGCGTACACCTCCTGATTGCACTGTCGATTGTAATCAGGGTTGTGGATGTGAGCTCTTATATCTCAACAGTACAGGATGGTGTGTTGAGAAAGAAAATTGTTAATAAATTTTGAACCTATATTTCTCTATGAATATTGAAATAAAGAAATTCTTAAGAGCATTGTGTATGTTTGTGTGTGCCCATGAGAGGTATATGCGCCTTAAGAATGGTCGCGAAGACGTAAATGATGACCAACAAGTTGACCAATCGAAGTTTGTGATTATCAAAGATATACCACCAAAATAATGCGTAAATTCATTGAAAATCAACCAATTTTTCATTGATATTAATGGAAATGGAAGTGAATATCACTAATACATCAATAATAATATACCTTATTAAATTTAATATAGTAAAAATCTAACATTAAGATATTATAGTAAGTATATGAAGCGTATAATGGTGCAAATATTTTTATAGTTCATTGTTTTTAAAGGATATAACTCTATTTACGCCATTGAAAACTATATTTTATAGGTAGGAAAATTTTATCTCATATAATAAATTTACAACTACCAAAAGTTTTCCGTTATTCTTGTATACTTAACTATTTGTCCACCACGTTTTGCTACCACAAAATGCAGCTTATTAAATTCGCTTTTCTTTTCTCCTTGTTTTTGGGAACTTTGGGCTATGGCCCTACTTTTTGTAAGTGCAAGTATTATAGTAATTGAATTCAATATTTTATATAGGTTTAATTATTATATATTTTCAACTATTTTTTAAGTATTGCATATATATATATATATATATATATATATATATATATATATACTATTATATATTTTAAATAGTTCCGCCGAACGACTGCCCAAATAACCAAAAATTACTACACTGTAGATCGTCTTCCTGTTATTTTCGATATTGTCGCGATCCTATAAGGAGGGCTTGCACTTTCGATTGTGTATCTGGTTGTGGATGTTCCGATTTATATCTCAACAGTACTGGATGGTGCGTCAAGAGAGAAAATTGTTAACAAATTTTGAAAATATATTTCTTTGTAAATATTAAAATAAATACATTCTTAAGAGCATTGAATCTTTGTGTATAAATTGGTTATTATTATTTTTTTATGAGGTCAATCTGTTGCAACGTCTGAATGTCTAGATCGATCCTTGGAGCTTCTTACAAATTAGAGAGGTTAGAATAAGTATTGGAAAGCCATTTGAAAGGATACTTTCCAGATAAAAATAAAGCAATTGATCTATTGGTAAATACAATTTCATTAGAATTCCAACGGTCTAGGTTATTGTTTTATTAACTACTATACATACAACAAATAAAAGTGTCTTAACCAATAGATGAGATAATACATTCAGTTTCTGTAATAAACAATTTATTAATTTAAAATATTACATCGTAATTATTGCTGTTTAGTCCGGGTTATTTCTTTTATCAAGATTATACACACACATCAAACACTCATGAGACAATTAAAGGAGAGGATCCCTAGTCAAGAGTAATATGTAAAATCAATCATACAAAGTAAGTACCTACGTATATTTAAATCAGGAGTCAATAATTTAATCGAAATTCACTTCTTCCTTTTAAGACGGTTCGTAGAAGTGTTTTATTAATTTTTTTATGAAAACTATTTTTCAGGCGAAAGAAAATAGTTAGTAGTAAAATCTTAACGCATGTAAAAAATAAGATTTCAAACATTTGGTTATATTCTCGATATAACTGTTTGCCCATCTCTTACCGCAATCACAAAATGCTCCTTATTAAATTTGCTTTTCTCTTCTGCTTCTTTTTGGAAGCTGGAAAGTGGAATGAATGAAATTATTTGAGATTATTTAACATATGTATTATTAAGTCCAATATGGCAAGTAATATTAAGATTTATACGAAGCCTGTCGTGAAAAAACACATTTTTATAGTTCCTTGTTTTTAATGCATATAACTCCGTCCCTGTTCTCAAAACAATGTATTTTACACAAAAAAACTTTATCACCTTTAATAAATATACTTACGACTTTCAAAAGTTCTCCTATATTCTTGTTATAACTATTTGTTCACAACTCGTTCCTTCCACAAAATGCAGTTTATTAAATTTTTTTTTCTCTTCTGCTTTTTTTTGGGAGCTTTGGGTTATGGCCTTAGATTTGGTAAGTGCAAGATTTGCAACAATTTAATTGAATAATTTTGCTTGCGAGTATATTATATTATTGTATATTACTACAAAAATTGTTGTATAGTATTGCACATAATTTTACTATTATAATATATATATACTTTTTAAGGGGGTCCAGTAGAAGTTTGCAAAAACAACCAAAAATATATTGACTGTGAATCATCTAGTTGTTCATTTAAACATTGTGCCAATCCTGTACCCCTTCTTTGCAGTTGGGATTGTACGCGGGGTTGTGGATGTGGTAATTTATATCTCAACAGTACAGAATGGTGTGTCGGAAGAGAAAGTTGTTAACAAATTTTGAAACTATATTTCTTTGTGAACATTGAAATAAATACATTCTTTAGAGCATTAAGCCTTTGTGTATAGGTAAATTATTTTAGATCTTAAAAACACTTCTGTCAATTTGCCCCACCTGTATCCAGATGAAATAGTAATGTGAGATATTAGTATAATTTATTAAGAGTCCGGGTCAAGAAGATGGATATATTAATAATGCAAAAAGGCAGTACTTTCTTGACTAATTTATTTGTTCGTTGGTCACCCAACGAACAAATAAATTAGTCAAGAAAGTACTGCCTCTTTGCATTATTAATATATTAGTATAAGTTTTTGTGAAAACATAAGCACAAAATTAAAACTGTGCCATGTTCATCTTTATAGCTCATTGTTCTTAATATACACATAACTCTATTTTTCGATTTAGCCAAAAGTATGTCTTTTAAATAGGAATCCTTTATCACCTATTGTATAATACCAATAACACTTCCAAATATCTTCCGTTGTTCTCGTTATAACGACTTGTTGACAAAATACTTCAAACACAAAATGGTCCTTGTTAAAGTTGCTTTTTTCCTCAGTTTATTTTTGACATCTTTGCGCGATGGGTAGAGCTTTGAAAGTAAGTAAATGCTCGTGACAAATACACTGAATATTTTAAATAACGATATCATTATTCACTGTAATTAGATGTAAGATTGATATAATTTTCTTGGACTCAATTTATATTAAATTAAATTTCGGACTAAATCCCAAGATACAACATTTAATAATTAGATGTAAGTGTAAAGAATCTAAAATGGATATACTGTGGATCACCTTGAGATTTTTTGACATGCACGTTCGGTTTGTGTGTTACATTAAGGTGACCAACTATTTTTTGTTCAAAAAAAGTACACTTTGCAAGTATTTCATAGGTGAAAAAAAAAGAAGAAAAAACGATAAAAACTTTATTTTCTTTTAAAAACATATTTTTCTTCGGAGTGGATTTTTTTGCTAAATGAGGATGTTCGTCTAATAATGTAGCCACATCCGAACAACTTTCATTTTGCATATTAAATTTGACTGTTAAGACGGCAGATAATGTTTTTACAGAAAGTTACGACTTCTCACTGCTCCAATAATCATTCCCTAGTGAAAATACCCTTTCAACAGCAGCATTAGTGCCTGGACAACATAAGGAAATTTCTATTAAAACGTTTAAATTTTCATGTGGGATATGTTCTACTCTAAAATGCCGAAAGATTTCTACCCATCTTTTGTCAAGTTCTATTTTCTCATCGTTCCATTTCTTCAATTTTTCTTCATTTAAATATAAATTTACTC
>JAWQRP010004000.1:0-12495 GCA_033557875.1 Quadriops clusia
CGCAACCATCAACGCACATTCACCATAGAAATCACACTCCTTAAAATGGGAAAATTACCGACGGACGTACGTACGTTACAACGGCAATTATGTTTGTTGATACCTACTAACCTAAATATAATAAACATAATACATATAATAAAAATTTATTAAGCAAATATAATACCTAATAAATAACGAAAAGGTGGCCTACAATTCTGTATTTCTTCTGTTGCAGATCGTGTCAAAAGATAGTCATTCCTTAATTTCCGCTCACTACCGGTTAGATTCCCATCCGCGGATTTCGTCCTTACACGAAGTGATCCTCGGAAGCCGCTACTTGTACCTAGTGTTCCCTCGCGCGCACGGCGACCTGCACTCGTACGTGAGATCCAGAAAGAGGCTGAGGGAAACCGAGGCCAGAAAGTTATTTCGCCAGATCGCCGAGACTGTCCAAGTTTGCCATAGGAATGGGATCGTTCTGAGGGACCTGAAACTGCGAAAGTTCGTCTTTGCCGACACCCAACGGTAAGTCTCCTTTTTCTAATCTTCTATTTTGTATTTACGAGGGTGGTCCGATAAGTACTTAGTCTACAAAAAAAAACGAAAATTTTGGAAAAGTGGCGATTTATTTCTCAATGTATAGCCTCCTTTTAGCTCGATACACTTGACCCAGCGATGCTCCAACTTCTTTAACCCACCTGAAAAATACGTTTTCTCGAGGGCTGCAAAATAGACCTCTGTGGCGGCGATGACCTCCTCATTCGTCTCAAATTTTTGCCCGGCGAGTGACTTTTTCAAGTTTGGAAACAAAAAGAAGTCGCACGGGGCCAAATCCGGAGAATACGGTGGATGGGGCAACAGATCGTAGCCCAATTCGACCAATTTGACCGTGGCGACGGCTGAGGTGTGAGCCGGCACGTTATCATGGTGGAAGAGCATTTTTTCTTCGTAAAAATGGCGCCGTTTTCTCTGCAATTCGGCGTCGAATCGACCCAATAACTCGGCATAGTAGAGCCCTGTGAACGTTTTGCCCTTCTCCAGGTAGTCGATGTAGATCACACCTTGTGAATCCCAGAAAACGGCGGCCATCACCTTTTCGGCCAATAGGACAGTCTTCGCCTTCTTCGGAGCACATTCGCCGGGTAAAGTCAACTGCTTCGACTGTTCCTTGGTCTCTGGTATGTACCAGTGGATCCATGTTTCGTCGACGATCACGAAACGACGCAGAAACTCCTTCGGATTGCGCTTAAATAGTGTCAAACACTGCCCTGAAGTGGTCTCACGATTGCGCTTGTTGTCCGGAGTGAGCAAACGCGGCACCCATTGCGCCGACAGCTTTCTCATGCCCAAAATTCCATGCAGGATATAATCCACGCGGTCTTTTGAGATGCCTACCGTCTCAGCTATCTCGCGCACCTTCAATCGGCGGTCTGCCAATATGAGATCGTGGATTTTGTCACGTTATCCTCCGTGGTAGCCGTTTTCGGGACACCTGGGCGTGGCTAATCAAAAACCGACGTGCGCCCACTTTGAAACTCGTCAAACCAATTTTTAACAGCCGCCATCGAAGGAGAATAGTCACAGTACATAGCATCCAAGCGCTCTTTGATTTCGCTGCGCGATTTCCTTTCCAAAAACAAGAATCAAATCTCCGACCGATATTGCTCCTTTTCCATTTTTCTAAAATCCGCAGACAGACCCGCTTCCACACGCGGTCAAATCAAGCCTTCAAATTCGATTTGGGTGAAATTTTGACAGTAGCCGTCTAAGAGAATGTACTACACGATAGTAAATTTCTCTTACGATAGTGGCGTCATCGGGTGGTGAGGCTAAGTACTTGTCGGACCGCCATCGTACTTTGTTAGTTGTTGGCTTATACATTAATTTCAATCGTGCACATAAAATGCATGGTATGAAAATAATTAATGAAAATAAACAAAAAGCAATTAAAACAAGAAAAAATAGAAAATGTGTATTAAATAGGCATGACCTCAGTTTCAACCGCGTGCCTCCGCCAATTGTGCAGGTATAGGGCGAACCGTCTTAAGCAAACTCATTACCTATCACCAAGCATTTTCTTCTCGAACAAGTTTCGTTTCCCAAGATTACCACACCCAAGAAAGAATGCAATAATGTAGTAATAAGCAGCAAAGCAGCAACGGGGTATTAATAGATTGGAGATATAGTATTTGAATGCACTGCCTTTACAATGCGATGAGGCAACTTGGATTGTTCGAACGTTTGACTGCGTTGCTCAATGGCTCTCCGAAGAATGTTTACAGATCTAGACACACGTGGTCGCGAAAGACCAGCGACAGGATGCGCAAGTTTATCTGCTTCGCTTCTCCGATCGGTATCGCTAAATTGCCTCTTTGGGCATCTTGCGATTTCCTCAGGAGAACGCTCGCAATCACGAAGGAAAAGGCGATTTCAAGCGACTGCCGCCAACAAAGGCAATAACAAATTAAATTGTTAATAATATTTATAATATCTTTGTTATCCTGGGTTTTCTAGTAACTTGATCATATTTCATGAAAATTCTTTATAGGGCCCGTACGTTAGTTAAAAATACATTTATTATTCCTATACGTATTTACGTTAATCACATCTTATCTGACGCAAACATTTTGAAGAAAAAATCCGTGGCATTCAGGTGTAATTATTGTAAAATTCTGGACATAAGCCAGGGAATGTTTAATAAGTAGGTCGGAGTTCATTATTTGTTTACCAATCTTGGTTTCCGTTCGTTAGGTAAACCGTTTATTGCGTATTTGCTTCAAAAGGCTTTTGTGATGTGTTCCCATTTTATCATCTATGAATTCCATTTAGGCTGTGCTCTCATTTTATTTTTGTTCCCGTCAAGGTGTCAGGATCAATGGACGTTAAGGCTTAAGCTATCCGATACCCTTAAAAGGATGTCGATCGAGGTAGCACACAATTACAAGAGAAAATGTAGTTTCGGCCGCCGATCGATAGTGATACAACGGAAACGGCAATAAAAGGACTCGAGACTTATTTGTATAGCCTATATTGGGAGCTAACCCTTTTCCTGGCGAGCTTTTGCACATTCAATCTTATTTCCGCTCCAGAAACAAAAATCGATAGGCCTTGTGTGCCGCTAACGGGAGGAGGTTGGCTTTGTCGGATATTGGGAGTATGTGTTGTATCCTTGCGGGATTTTTTGCCTTGAATAAGAAAATACTTTTGTGTGCCTTGCAAAATGGTTTTCTTTAGCTTTCAAAATGTTTTTCTGTTCCTCTCAAAATACTTTTCTGCTTGTTTTAAGATGTTCTTTCTGTTCCTTTCAAAATGTTTTCCTGTACCCATATGCGTTCTCTTTCGATTCTCTTTCGCCAACAGAAAACTTTCTTTCGCTTCTTGTAGGTAAGTAGAATCCAATGTAGTCATTGCCTGAGGATTTATTGCCTAACAGTAAGGGAATCCAGCAGACATAAGACGTCTATTTATAAACAATGTATGTGCAATGAATGTGCTCAAAGCGAACAGGATGTCAACCAACGTGAATGCCTGGTCTAGCCTAGCTAAGCCAGGATGTGAATAGACTGCTGGCTATGTCGGGAGATTACGCACGATAATGAATGCCGCTAATTCTGACGACTGCCTCTAAGCTTTCGCGAAAGGATGTCTCGGCAGCGGATTGTCTCCTGAGGAAGCCAGACTTGACTCGTGCGTCATCACTTCCTCCGCGTGTGCTGATATCACATATGAGCCGATGTAGGAGGAAATGCGTAGATGCGTATTTTTAATTCATGTTGAAAGCAAATATTATTCTTAATATAATTAATAAGAATTAAAAAATTATAGTAAATAATTATTAATATATAAACATACTTTAAACGATCTCTAACCCTGCAGTCTTGTCCGCTCTGAACACATTGGACTTTGCATCAGTGGGTGATGTTGTAACAGTGCGTTGCATCAAACGTTGCAGTCATTATTCAATTTATAATTTCGACATTGGACAAGATAAAATGCCTCTCGGCGGCGTTCGTCTTTCTCAGATAAACTGGCGGGCTGTGTAAACACGCCTGTGAAATCGATGGCCCATCAGAAGATCCGACTGTGTCGGAAGTGCAGGTTTTAAAATTAAATATCTCGAAATAATGGCCGTGTATTTCATAACTAAACGAAACCTAAACGAAGCGTTTCCCAACGCTGCTTTGTTACTAACCAATAATAACGTGCTGCTGCTATAATACTACATAACTAAATCTACACTTAAAAAGTCTATACATATTATACAGAGAAAGAAACAGTAAATAAACTGAAAAATACATTCAAAATTTGATATTCAATTAAGCGAATGAATGTACAACTACAGTACACTCTCGATAATGTGAACACACGGTTATGTGAACATCTCGCTAATGTGAACATACAATGTAATACCATTGGACACCGCAAGATGTGAACAGCGGAAACCCTCGATAATTTGAACAATAAATTTATACAAGAAATACACACATATTGCGTAATTCTTCTTTTCCGAACAAATACACAATAGTAGTGTATTTATAGCAGCCTGGAAGTTATTGCTATTACGAAAATGCTGAAAGTACAAAGCAAGTGCTTGTCTTTGAGTGAAAAGGCAAGGATTTTAGAAGAATGTTACCACTTGATAAAGATCTAAGTCTACAATATGTTCTTTAAAACAACAACAAAAAATTATTAATATGGTCAGTAATACACTGAAGCCTTATCAGAAATGTACTTTTAATAAGTAATTTTTACTGCTAGGTGGAGCCCCAACAGGAGATAGTTAATGTGAGAGAGAAAAATACAATTCCTGTTGATGACCGAGGGAATCGGTTGAAAAGCGCAGTGCGGCATAATAAATAAACTTCAAACAGGAATTGTATTTTTCTCACTCAAAGTCATTTTTGTTGAAAATAGATTGTGTTTTTTATGACAATAAATTGAACAGATCCCACTTTGGTTATTTATTTTTCCACTATGCATTTCGTGCGCTAACAGAGTGCATCGTCAGGCGTTCGTCTTAAAATAATCCTAAAATATGTTATTTTTGTAAATCAATTTTATTTTTTCAATTAAATATATTGAAAACCACTACTGTGTAGCTTATAATGAACGCCCCCTTTACTGTGAACAAACTCGATATGTAGTTTGAATGTCCTGTATCTGCACCTGCATCACTTCCTCGTTATTAGCATTTAATGTTCTTATAATATCGCCATTTAGCAAGTAAACACCTCTATTTAAAAATTATTCAATTTTCCGGCTCACATCAGTGGCATCCGCGCTCAGCCGACCATAAACCGATATTATTCACAATTTATCGCGAAAATCACAATTCATTGCAGAAGTCACGACATCGTAAAATCGACAAATTCTGCTACATTTTGTTCGGCGCTAACCACATGATTCATAAAAGATTTCATATTAACAAGTTTCATCACCTGCGATGGCGTCACATTTAGTAACATTGCCGCAACCGCACTGTTATTTTAGAATATTAATGTGGCAATCTGTCAGGTTTATTGTAGCGCAATTGCGCCGCATAAGGCGCTAGTTGTCGTAAGATGTCGATAATTTGTTTATTTTCAATAATTAAATCGCGTAATGGCCATCTGACGGCAGTTGGATCAATTCGTGTGAAAATTGGCCTGTGACGTGCCGAACGAACAGGCGCACTTTTTATTTGAACAGGCCTGTATGTGCGCGTATAGGAAATGTGCATATAACATGCAGCCATATAATTGACGTACGAAGAGGCAGATGGACATAATGGAACGTTGCTTGCATCTAAACGAGAAGCGTGTTTTTCTGGCCTGGGAACTTTCGTTGCGAAACAATGTGCTTAAAATATATAGAATAAGATTTGTTTCCTGTCGACCAATGTCAAGTTGGGCAATAATGCTTCACGTGCTAGCAACAAATTGTTTATTTACGTAAATAACTTGCGAGAGAGAGAGAGAGAGAGAGAGAGATGAGAAAACAATTACTTTCATTTGCATTTTTGTACAACAAATTCATCAGGAAGATTATCATTATTATTTTTATCAACATTATTATCATCACCATCATTATTATAATTATTTTCTGCACATAACGATTACGCTCATAAATTAAATTCAGTTCCAATAGTGTCTAAAATGTACCCACTTACTCCACCAATACACTCGCACGCATAATTCTGCCATGAATTAAACGGTGCTGCTGTGTGCCAAATGGCGAACATAAATTTATAAATGCAAGTGTTAATGACATCAGCTCATCCCGAATGCCATCGTGGCAATTAACTGGAAGTGCCGAAAAGCAGGTCTATGCAGACGTCACGGCCAGGAAACAAAAACATTGCTTGCAATAAAAGTTTTAAAAGAAAGTTAGGATAATAGTTTATTATTGAACAAGCGAGTAATGTTAGTTTTTGCGACGCGAGGCGTTAGCGGAGCATCGCAATACTACGAGCTAGTAATAGCTATTTACACGCGAGTTGAAGTAATATGCTTTGTCTTCGACTAACACTCAAAAATCACTCTCAAAATGCAGATTTTGTGATGCATTTGACAGAAATACATTTGCCAAAAATTTATATACTGTGACGTTGGGGAGGGGGGGCTACGATCGATGATGAGAATTTTTAATCTCCTAATTATTTTCGAGAATCCAGGATTAAGGCAATATTCAAATCCTGCTCACGGCACCGCGGTGACTACTCTTGAGGGGATACCTCGCTGATGCGCTCTAAAGCGGCACTTCCATGAACATTCCGAAAGCGGAAATGGCGGGAGATTCAAATCAACCCGAAACTCTATTTGGCCAAAATTACCTGTGATCGTCTAGTATTTGGTAGGAACCCTTTCTCGTTGTTTTCGTAGCATCCCAGAAATCGTAGGCAAAGTCACGTCAAAGAAAAATAACGCCATTAAGGTGAGAACTGTTATTGAGAGTAAACAAACCGAAAATTGAATGAAGAATGGATGCAATTAGAATGCCAAGTTGTTCGTGCGTCTGGGTGTGTGTGTGTGTGTGTGTGATTTATGTGATTTCAACTGTTTGCTTTTAACTTAGTTATTTGAATGATTTAATGATTTTAATACTTGGGGAAGTTCTGTTACTAAGAAAGTCCTCTTTCATTCTTTAACTTTGAAATTTATATGACAAAATGAAACACGGTCAAAACACGACTGTTGCGACTCAGCTCACCACAAACTGGGTTAAGCGCAGGGACCCTCAGTGGTAAAATATCTACAAGTCCGAACTTTAAAAGCTCAAGATAAGAATTGATCTCCGGCAAAGCCTTCAACAATCATGGTCACCTCATCAGTGTGATCTCCATGCGACCTAACGCAAACTGCGCGTAAGCTAGGTGGCAACATTTAATTGGTTCGGTACGAACGCAGTTCTAAAACAACGCGGCCAGCGACATCCCGAGGTTAAGCGTTAAGGTAAACAAGTGGTTAACAGTAATCTAGGACCGATTATACCCGCGATGTGGCAAATCCCCGAGTTATAAACCGATTTCACCCTGAGGGGGCTCCACGGGTTAAGGAGGACCCGGCCGACTTACCCTGGCAACACAAACACTAGGACAGACGGTACTAAAGGCATTTGCCCTGGATCGCTCGGAAACCCTTTCCCGCTGGACCGGGCTCCAGGAATGCGGCGACGCAAGCCAACCGTCCGCAACCATAATGAAAGGTAACGCTTAATCCCGAAATGCAACAGACCACGCGACAATAAAACCCACGTCGGTACCTTACCAAAAATATAATACGAAATTAGCTGAAAAGGAATCCCTTGAATTAAATACACATTAAACGAATAAGATGTCAGAAAACTTCCATCAGAACAAAACATTTGATTGTGAATTGATTTACCCGTAATTTGATTTAATTGGATGATCTTAGTGGGTAAGAATTAATTATTCATTATTTTACTGCACTGCAGTTGACCTTGTAATTATCGTGAGAATGAGATACCTTTTGATAGTTATGAAATTGTGTTACCTTTATTATCGTTATGTAATTATTCATTGAATTGATTGGGCCCAACTTTGTCATTGCAAAATATGATTGATTAAATTGACTTATTATGTTTATTGGTCTACCGTAATTGATGTGTGTGTGTGTGTGAGAGAGAGAGAGAGAGAGAGACAAACGGAATTATCCTCCCCCTATTGCCACCTGCCGGCGTTCATCGAAACCAACCAAACAAACTAACGCACCACTCGTGAGGATAACGAGTGAACTAAATATTGCGCCACTAACGAAGACCAAATTAGCGACACCTATTCTCTAACTACGGAATTGAATAAAACTAAAGAAAGAAGAAAACAAATATTCTTAGCCTGTATTGTGCCCCACGCCTGGAGACGGCAGCCAACGAATCCAAAACTCCCAGAGGAACGGCGTTGAAGATATTCCCAAAGGCACTGAACAATTTATCACAACGACCTCAACCCACAAAACTTTTCACTCTGAACCGCCCCCAACACTCTCCGATCTCGCCACCGCCTGGGCTACCCCCCAGTGACTCTGATCGACCGTCACCTCCAGAAGACTTCTTACGACTCCTTGTCAACTCTTTCAATCTAACTGTCACGACCGTCCGCGTTGACGCTCTCTATCTCACTGCCCTATCTGACCGTCTACCTGCCTGCCCGGAAGGCTGTTCACGATCAACCCTCTGACCGACTCACCCCCTACCTGTTAATGACTGGTTTTTCTTGGCCAATCATAACTGTTCCAGATCCACGCGGTCTACCCCCTCGGAAGAACAACCAACCACCGTTTAGTACCTGTCCCTGGGCGACCAATGGAGCAGCTTTGGTTCCTTTCCTCGACCACGCCCTCTCACGTCGGGACTTTCATTTTCTTTACTCAAACGTTGGTACTCCTGTCACTTCTCGACACCCCTGACGAGTTTGGACCGCGGTGTTTCCCATTAGAGCGACCTTGGTCAAACCACTTTACCATTTGGCGCGTTGTCGAGATGTTTTTTTGAATGGGGCTTTTTGTCGGCGCAAACCTTTGTTTGTTTGACCGGGCGTTTGTCTTTTGTTTGGGCCATCTTGACGCGAGGAAATACTTTCCAGTTTTTTGTAAACATCTGCCGCCGGCAAATCTCCTTTTTGATAAGACCTTAATTTGCATGAATCGCGCAACTTATCTTCATACCTTCACAATATACTTAAATTATAATATATATAATTAAATTATAATACCTACACTGTAATAATTGCAATATAATAATTGCAATAAGAAATATTTCTAATTTTGACAATAATCTTCTCATAAAGTTGATATTTGTTAATTATTCTAAAGTCTATTAAAGAAGGACGTTAACGACATTTAAACAGTCGCCGAGTGTACACATGGACCACAATCCAGCTGATGCAAATTACATAATAAAGCCCCGTACCAGCCGTAATGAAGTACATTAATCTTAAACATGATACCGAGGTTCCATTTTCAGATAAACCGTCACGTTGTAATTACGCCGATTAAGCACATGAAAGCGGTTTCGATTTTCTGGTACAACGGCCTGGCAAGAAAATTCCGCACGGCCGAAGTAATTGCGCCAATCTATATGTAAACAGGATTAAAGGATTCGGAGCTCGATACTCCATTAGGCCCCCCAACAATCGTATACTTAACTGCAATTATTTCGCTATATTTCGACAATTAGTCCTCGATTTATTCCTTGATTTTCTCTTTAAATTAGTTCTTGAATTAACCTTGGATTAGTCTTTCCATTAGTCCTTAGTGTGTCAAGTAGTTTTTAGTGTGTCAAGGACCTTAATACCCAATAGGAATAAATATTAAAAAATAAATATATTCAGTTCTAAAGATTCAAATTAGTACAATCGTCATCATCATCATGGTTAGAGTTTCCTGTACAATATGGAAAATAATGGATGAAATGCAAAAAAAAATTAGTGAATATATAAAACGGTCCACTGGCTAACGCATTTAGATCGCAGATTTGATAAACGCGGGATTCAGGGACCAGTAGATTAATTTTTTTCGTAGCACTTAACTGTATTTGCATAATAATTTTTGCTTGCACGATTTCCATATTTTTTTTGTGCCTTCGCTCTGGAAGAATAATTGTATTTTCGCATCCAACGAAAAATTAAATTACGCACCATTTAGGGTTTTTAATGATATTTTATTAAACTCACGTGGACCTTTTTGTATCTTTTGATACGCCCTCATATTAATTTAACTCGCAAAAAATTTTGAATAAATTGGCAAAAAACCTGGAGAATAGAGAAAACGCGAATGAAAACTATTCCAATATTCTTTATTTTCTTCGTGGAAAACATAGTAATATGCTTGAATTCAACTTCATAAAAGTCTTTTCCAGAACATAATCCCCGAGTAATAACGAAGCTCGAATTGATGGCCGATCCATGTCTTCAGTTCAAAGCATTCAAATTAACGAAGCCATTACAAAGAACTGCATAATAACGTTTACGTAGGAATCTCCGGTTATTTGCCAAGGTTGTATTTATTGATAAAGAGGGTTCCTTTGATTCCTCCAACGAGATGGAGCAAATAAAACACCATGAATTATTCGCAAGTCCTAACAATTCCGTTCCTGCGGGCACGCAACTACAAAACATCTCCCATTTATTATTTACGTCGGCTGGAGATCTCTTTTGTCATGTTAAAGGTTTTGTTTTATTTATTCAGAGAAGCCTAGTTAAGAGATTTTTCTCGTTTGCTTTAGGCGTAAAGGATATTTGAGGCAACAAGTTATTAAACAAAACCCTTGGAGGTACACAGTGCCTGTAAAGGTTCCAACTTGTCAATGAAATATTGCAACATAACAGATGAAGTACATTCAAACATTTAATATATATAAAATTTTGGATATACTTCACTTGTTTACTTTAATGTTGTAATATTTCCATTACAAATTTTCTAAGGTTTTAAGTATAAAAAATTTAACTCAAAATTCAGTGCAGGGAACATTATATTACATTATAAATTAAATTTAAGTCTAAGTTCCATTTATTACTAAAGTCAACAAAACTAATTAAAATTTAATTATAAGATTTCATCATATAGACCATCAATATTATTAGTATCTCCTTTGAAAGTTATATTATTCTTATCTTGTTTGATGAAAAGGGATTCTTCTATTTTGCCAATTTTTTTTTCATTTTTTGGTTAATTGTAATAAAAATTAATTGTTAATCTTGAAATGTATCTTGTGGTAAAAGAAAGGAACATTTTGGGACAATGAAAGTTAAAAAATTATGGAGAATAAAATATTAAAATAGAGAAGATAAAGAAATAAATGTATTATAATCTTTATAAATATTTGTATAATTATAATCTTTTGGACAAAATATTTAATCATCTACAAAATTTTGACAAGGATCGTATAAAATATAAAAAAACGAAAAAGAAAAATTCTAGAAAATGCACATAAAATAAATATACCTGATAAATAGGGAATGCATCTCTTGGGAATGCTTGGACTTTGAAGATACATAAGGAATGATTATAACATAATCTAACCAAATCCGAATTGATTAATTTAGTGCTGAAATCCATGGAAAAAAGGTGTAGAGATCGTAAATAAAAACTTTAAAATCTTAGTACAATATATCGGCTATGAGGGTTTATTCGATCTGTGAAGGTTTATTCGATCTGTGAGAGTTTATTTGATCTGCAAGGGTTTATTCGATCTATAAGGGTTTATTCGATCTATAAGGGTTTATTCGATCTGTGAGGGTTTATTCGATATGAAAGGGTTTATTCGATCTATAAGGGTTTATTCGATCTGTGAGGGTTTGTTCGATTTGTAAGGGTTTATTCAGGCTACGAGTTCATCAACCCCTTCGCCAGAAAAATAATGCTCAGAGCGGACTGGGCGAAACAATGCAGCAACAAGTGTAGCGGAACTGTCGCTGTCAGGAGACAAAACCCATTATAAACAACAATCCTCCGTGGATATCTTGACTGCGAAGCTGAAGCAGGATAGTCGATGAATTTATCATGAGCCTGTCAGGGAACAGAAGGGCCCAAACCCCTTGATAAATAGGCGAGTGGGGAGCGAGCCGCTCGCACAAATATGCTGATTATGGCCCAGTTGAAACCCAGATATAAACTTGTATTTTATGGACTTATTTACTAGAATATCTCTCACGAATTTAACTAACTCAGAGACAGAATTTAACAGGAGAAAAGTTCGAAACTACTGTAGTGATTTGGAATATAATACAGTGGAATCCGTTTATTCGAGACACCGGTTTATCGGGACATCCGCTTATTTGGGACAAATGTGAAATTACCGAATCATATCTATATTTATCTACAGGGTGGTCCAGCTATGAAGGCCCACTTAAATTACAGCGTTATTAACAAAGTTAGAGCAATAAAACTTGCAGGATTTACTCAGCACCTAAAGACCTAAAATGGCGGATGGCCGAAAAACATTTATTTAATATTACGGATTTGTTTATCAAGTTAGGACAATGAAATTTCCAAAAATTAATTCTGCACATAAACACCC
>JAWQRP010004001.1:0-12495 GCA_033557875.1 Quadriops clusia
CCTAAATAATAAAGGCGAAACGTCGAGAAATAAATATTTTGAAAACAAAAAAGTTAAGACTCTAAATACCCAAGAATAAAAAATATAATAATATATAGTGAGTCAAGAAATAATAAATATTTTGAAAATAAAAAGTAAACAACTATTTAGAAACTTCAAATAAAGAGAAGTAAAATGTTTAGAAGTAAAATAAGGAGGCGGAAAATTAGGAGAAGCAAAATTAGGAGAAGTTAAATTTGGAGAAGCAAAATTAGGAGATGCAAAATTAGGAGAAGCAAATTTAGGAGATGCAAAATTAGGAGAAGCAAAATTAGGAGATGCAAAATTAGGAGAAGTTAAAATAGGAGAAGCAAAATTATAAGATGCAAAATTAGGAGAAGCTAAATTAGGAGAAGCAAAATTATGAGAAGTAAAGTTAGGAGAAGCAAAATTAGGAGAAGCAAAATTAGAAGAAGTAAAGTTAGGAGAAACAAAATTAGGAGAAGCTAAATTAGGAGAGGCAAAATTAGGAGAAGCAAAATTAGAAGACGTAAAGTTAGGAGAAACAAAATTAGGAGAAGCTAAATTAGGAGAGGCAAAATTAGGAGAAGCAAAATTAGTAGAAACAACATTAGGAGAAGCAAAATTAGGAGAAGCATAATAAGGAGAAGCAAAATAAGGACAAGCAAAATAAGGACAAGCAAAAAAAGGACAAGCAAAATAAGGACAAACAAAATAAGGACAAGCAAAATACGGACAAGCAAAATAACGACAAGCAAAATAAAGACAAGCAAAATAAGGACAAGCGAAATAAGGACAATCAAAACAAGGGCAAGCAAAATAATGGTAAGCAAAATAACGACAAGCAAAATAAAGACAAGCAAAATAAGGACAAGCGAAATAAGGACAATCAAAATAAGGACAAGCAAAATAAGAACAAGTAAAATAAGGACAAGCGAAATAAGGGCAATTAAAATAAGGACAAGCAAAATAACGACAATCAAAATAAGGACAATCAAAATAAGGACAATCAAAATAAGGACAATCAAAAGAAGGACAATCAAAATAAGGAAAAGCAAAATAAAGGAAACTCAAATATAAATTATTGCCAGATTGATCCGTTGATCCACCGCTGTCAAAGCCTAATGCCGGCATGAGTCGCGACTTATAAAATCCTCCATAAAAAGAGTAAGTTTCAAATATAAATAGGGAGGTGTGCCCAGGGAAAACTTTTTCAATCGAACATTTTGAAGTTCTTAACTGTTTTGCAAGACTCCGGGGCGATTAGGGAGCTTTCCTTTATACAGAAAATTGCACTATTAAATAGATTAACTGTGTCTATTGATTTCGAATTTATTGAAAATTGGTTTCTATTTGTGACACGATTTTAACTTTACTATTTCAACTAGTTGGGAATACTGTCTGTGAGGTCATGTACCTATTAGGAACGTTATATACAAATAACGTCATATATCAGTAACGTCATATATCAGTAACGTCATATATCAGTAACGTTATATATCTGTAACGTCATATATCAATAACGTTATATATCAGTAACGTCATATATCAATAACGTTATATATCAGTAACGTCATATATCAATAACGTTATATATGATGACTTAAGGAGTACTGATATTAATATGTATAACCATTGATATCATTGGTATAACTCCTTATTTGAAAAATTTGCACATACGTCATTGTTTCCCCAAAGATGCGATATATAAATTTTTCTCAAAGAACCTTTTTACTATTTCTGCTAAAATTTTTCCTGAATGTTTTTCGCGCGCAGGTTCGCCACGAAGATTTATAAATATCGAAGATTTATAAATATTGAAGATTTATAAATATCGAAGATTTATAAATAATTCAAGCGATCAGCAGCAGGGCTCTTCGCCAAATCCCTTTAATATCGACTATTGAGTTTAGTCTCATTATTGTTTCAAGGAGTGTTGATAGAATGCGCCTGAAAAATACAATAGGCTCTGGTGACCTGTGAAATCGCAATCAGATCACCAATTCGAAATGAGCGGCGAAGAGAGCGCCCACTGGCGGCCGGGCGAGGAAGTGGCGGTGTGCCGACGCCGACGAGGGCGCTGTTGAGGGTTTCCCCGACGCCTTGCGACGCTTTTGTCTCCTCAGCTTCCGAAAGAGGATTTAAAAGTGATAATTAAAAACTCTCCGTTGTCAGAGTGCAGTCTTCATTATTTCAAAAATTAACTCCAATCGATAATAATTGTCTTTGTTAAAATTTTATTGACTCTGAAAATGGAGTTTTTCGCCACCTTCGGCCTCTCCACACTTTTTGTTTCCGACGGGGTAAATAATTAATTCTTCGTGCTGTATTGGGGAATTGAGTCATTTCATGTAGTAGAGAATGATAAATTTGTGGGGTATGAAAGGAAACATTTAGGAACGGATTTTTTAATACAAGGTGTCCACATGCAGGGCAATCGGAACAATCCAGCCTGTATACAGCAGGGTTGTTTAAATTATCTATTTTGTCTATTAATTAAGGCAATTTTTTTAATAGTATAAAAAGTGCATAGGCGTCAAAATTAGTAATCTATTTTATTCCTTTGGAAGTTTTGATTCTATTAGTCCTGTGCTGCCAATTTCTTTAGAAAACTGCATAAGGTGGTAAAATTAAGAACTAATGTCAGTCGCATAGATTCAGTTACCAGAATAAAGATACATAACCTAAACTGTCAAACATGACGATTCATTCGGGAGTTAGACATGTTTTATTAATTTTAATAATTTATTAATTATAATAATTTATTAATTTTAATAATTTATTAATTATAATAATTTATTAATTATAATAATTTATTAATTATAATAATTTATTAAGTATAATAATTTATTAATTATAATAATTTATTAATTATAATAATTTATTAATTTTAATAATTTATTAATTTCAATAATTTATTAATTTCAATAATTTATTAATTTTCATTTATAATCAAATTCTAGGGAATAATACAATACATTGTATAATTCCATTGGAATATAAATGACTACAATATTATAACTTAAAATAAACGAAATGACAGTTTAACGTCAACGAACCCCTAGTGGCGAATGCGACTACTAAGTGTCTGTTTTAACACTTTTTTCAAATGATCTCTCTGTATTTGTTATACGCGGTATTGGCTGAAGGGCTTTTAACTCTTTTCCGTGTGACTTTTCCAATGCATGTGCAAAAACAAATGTACGTCCAACTTTGATCGCCTCTATATACATACCATTTGCGGCAACATTTTATTTACTAATCATCTGTGTACAATACTCACACAAACGGTTGTTTGTCCTCATGTTTTGCTTAGCGGCGAAACAAAAAACTCGCTAGAATATTCATAATCCAAACGACTGTGCGGCGCTCACAACAAAGTCTTCTGTCTCTTCTCCGATTTAATTAAATACACACAACAAATATTTGTTAATATTTCTGTTTCCTTGAAGCCGCATTTCCTTTATTTATTCTGGCTTTAAAGCGTCGTCGACGGAGGCGACGGAGCGACAACAGCGACACCACATCACCTGGCCGGCCTGGGAAACTTTCACGAGACCGCGACCGAGAGCACGACCAAGACCAAGAGTAAGAGCAAGACCAAGAGTAAGAGTAAGAGCAAGAGCAAGAACAAGACCGATCGCGACCCGCCAGGCAAACAGTACCAACATTAGCTAGCCGCGGTGTCGAGAGCTATACGAACTACCCACGACTATCGCCACAATTGCGATGGTTTTAGAGGCGTAACCCGTTCTTCGGTCTTGTATACAGAAAACGTGCGTGGTCCACATTTACACGACACAGATAAACACGTTTTCCTAGGTTTTCTTACCCGTTGGGCCGGCGAAGAGCGCGCAGATAACGCGGACGCGCGAGCCCGACAAGGACAGAACGCGACGCGTCAAGCTAGTTTATACTTGGACAGATAATAAACATCTTTTATCTACACATCATGTTTATTTGTTTATTATAAACTTACGTCATTTGTTTATTCGAGATGACAGAATTAGAAATATTGGAAGGTTACGTTTTTTACATGTCAAATGAAATCTTAAACAAACAACTACGGCGCACGCAACATCTCGTACGTACTTGCCTACTTAATTATTATTATGTTGTTCAGCGTTTTGTTTCATATATATATATATACATATATATATATATATAAATCGAGGTTTCACTGTATATGTATATATATATATATACAGTGAAACCTCGATTTATCGTTTTCACATTGACCAGATAGAAAAAACGATTATCGCAGAATAACCGATCATAGCGGGCTGATAATATGAAAAAGTGGAAATAAGCACTTACATGTTAAGAAAACTTAATTATTTATAATAATATATTAATACATACATAATTTATGTAAAGCAATTAAAAATATATATGCAGTAGTATTATATTTACTTATATGTAGTTTTCTTCAAGTCGATAATTTTCGTTCATTGCGAATTATTACTGAATAGAATAAAATCAATTCCCGCAATCTCAGTATGTTCCAAGTTACTTGAAATACAACGATGAAACAAACCCACAGATTAGTAATATTTAAAAACTTACCCATAAAAAGGATCAAATTGAGTTCAATGACCTTCTAATGCTGAACCCATCTAATGCAAACTTCAAACAATGTTTCCAAGCACAAAACCCGCGAAACCGAGGGAAACCACACTTCTAATGAATCAGAATGCTCCGAACAATCACATTTTATTAGTTTTTTCGGCGTATCGCACATATTTCACTCAAAAATCGATAAAATCGAAAACCGAAAAACGCGTTTGACGTTTAGTTTGAAAGAACACTGACGCGCAGGGCTACCAACTGTCACTTGTTGGTAACTAGTGTTGCCAACTTCATGTTGGCGTCAATTTGTATTTACACAATTTATAACGCGAATAAACGGAATTGCCGCGAAAGTGATCGATTTTAGACAAATTCTCAAGTGTATTTTACTCTGAACGCTTTGATTCTTGCGAATTTCGCGTACTTAACGAAAGTAAGCATTTACTTGCGTTGAGCATTTACTTGCGTTAAACATTTACTTGCGTTAAGCTATTACTTGAGTATCTAGAGTACTGCGGAGGCGAATCTTAATTACTGCTACCTATAATACCGACACGTCAGAATCTGACAGTTCTTTCGCGTCAAAATTTGATGATGCATCCTTAGTCAAAGTCGTGAAGAATACATATAGTTTATTTGTTAATTGTGACTTCCTATTTCGCCAAAGATGGTTCATCTGTGAATGTAAGTGCATAACTTCAATGTTTTCTTAATTTTTGACAGTATACAAACGTGTTTTTTTACTCTAATGCCGAATTTACACATGACCAGTTCCCGTAAGAAGTAATGCAAAAATGGTTAATCCGTTCTCTGTTTAGAAATTAATGTAAACAAAAATTTGAAAAACAAGCAACGAATTAAAATTCTTGAAATTAAGAATTATTAAATTAAGAAGTATCAAATTAAGAACTATTAAATACAAAAAAACTATTAAATTAAGAACTATTAAATGAAGAACTATTAAATTAAGAAGAATCAAATTAAGAACTATTAAATACAAAAAAACTATTAAATTAAGAACTATTAAATTAAAAACTATTAAATTGAGAACTATTAAATTAAAAACAATTAAATTAAGAACTATTAAATTAAAAATTATTAAATTAAGAACTATTAAATTAAGAACTATTAAATTAAGAACTATTAAATTAAGAACTATTAAATTAAGAACTATTAAATTAAGAATTATTAAATTAAGAACTATTAAATTAAAAATTATGAAATTAAGAACTATTAAATTAAAAATTATAAAATTAAGAACTATTAAATTAAGAACAAGCGTTCAATCCAGGGAAGAAAAAATAAACTGATTGATCGCATCGAAAAGATCTAACGGAGGATATTGAACTAAAATGTTTATTCATTCGTACGCCACAAAAATGATAAATTCTAACAACGGAAGTACCCAGTTTTAAAATGTGCCAAACAATGAGAAATTTTCTTATAGCATGTTGACTCAAGATAAGAAAGGTTTACATACCGAATAAGTGCACAATTGGCGGAGGCGCGCGGGCTATACTTGGCCCGTCGCTGAAAAAGGTGCTTATTATGATAGTACTCGCAGCTGCATCTTTGCAAACTGCATTACATCATGATATTTCATTATATTTCGCAGCCTTCGAAAATCAAACAGAAAACACGGCGAGTTGAAGCATTGTTTTACAAAGCGACGCACAAAGAAACGTGCTGCATGTCAATTTTTGTTTAAATATTTGACTCATAGTTGGCGATCAACAAATGCATAATTGCAAGAATAGCATAATATTGTGTGGATCTCTCCAAGTTTACACAAATCGGTTTACTTTAAGGTCACACCGCACATGTAACCACGGTTTATGACAGCATACTTGTCAGATGCACGCGAAACGTTAAAACATTAAAGCTGATTTAAAAGCCCGGCTAACTACCCATGCAACAGCATCACTCAATTATACCTGTGGTTAAGGCAAAATAACTTGAATAAGTTCACTTTCAGAAAGTTGCAATTTCATTTTTAACACATAAAATTTTGCTTCAAGTAAATTTTAATTTTTGGTGGTAATTATTACACGGATCTTACATACACTCACCCCTTCAAGTACTGTTAGTTTCTTTTATAAAAATTGAATATCAGCTAACTACTTATATATTGGAATTTTGTGTTAGAAGTTTAAGATTGCATATGGAGTATTATTATCAATCACTACTAGTAATTTTAAAATAAATGCTAGTAATTTTTAAAAAAATGCTAGTCATTTTTAAAAAATGCTAGTAATTTTAAAAGAAATGCTAGTAATTTTAAAAAAATGCTAGTAATTTTAAAAGAAATGCTAGTAATTTTAAAAGAAATGCTAGTAATTTTAAAAGAAATGCTAGTAATTTTAAGAGAAATGCTAGTAATTTTAAAAGAAATGCTAGTAATTTTAAAAGAAATGCTAGTAATTTTAAAAGAAATGCTAGTAATTTTAATTTCATATGACTGTAATTTTAAATTCAATGTTTCTAACTTTGCAAGATATAGTAGTAATTTTAATATTACTCACACTTAAACTATAAAAAAACAATTGTTCGCAATGATCTAGAGATTCGATGGAGAGGGGTTTAAAGATTTTATATAACCGGGGTTTCATAATACATCGTTTGACTCACTTCTTCCCCTGCGAAAGCGAGCAGTAAGCCGCCTACCCCGAAGTAACCCTCTTGTTTGTTGTTTACACCATAATAGTATCATAATAAGTTCGACGTTTGGAGCAAAGAGACAAGCTTTGTTTGTGCCCGGGATTTAAAATGCTTCGGGGCTATTGTCATATCTCGACCGATAAAGCCCGGGGAATCTTTAAAAAACCTTTTCTTATTAGGTTTCCTCATTCTGCACGCTTTGAGTACGAATATAGATATAACTCTGTATATGTACATGGATTGTTCAAGTTCTGTCGTGAACCTCCACGGTGAACCTTAAAGTCTACGGTGAACCTTAAGGTCCACGGTGAACCTTAAAGTCTAAGGTGAACCTTAAGGTCTAGGGGGAACCTTAAGGTCTAGGGTGAACCTTAAGGTTTAAGGTGAATCTTAAGATCTAGGGTGAACCTTAAGGTCCACGGTGAACCTTAAGGTCCACGAAATTTCATGTAACTGTGGCGATTTTAATTTCAAAGCTGTGAAATCGTCAGTAGAAACTAACCGTTTACACAAGAGTTTTTCGGTACAAACCATTATCCAAGCTTTTAACTTCAACAAAAACAAACTCCGCAGATTTATATTTTTTTTACGTAAGACTGACGAGCAGAGCACACTGCGCTGTTTGTACTGTTTTCTATGTACGCTGTTTGCTTAAAGTTTGTTCGCGTCCGTATTTCACATTTATTTATAGCTTGTTTATAAGTTTGATATTAAACATAACACGGATAAACAGGAAACATAAAAGGTAAGCATGGCATAGGCGGGGAAATCAGCGACGAAATCTGTGGTAAAATCTGCATCTAAATCAGCGGCGATCGCCGTTTTTTGCCCTTCTTCGCCGCCAGAAAGCGGGGAGAAGTTTAAATATGTAAGCGGCGAATTTGGCAAATCAATAGAGGAGCGATTTTAGGTCACAAATGCCAATTCGTTTCCCGAATCCGGGAGGGATCCAGACTGCTACTTAGTTTGGGCTATGAAGGGTAGTTATACTAACTTGTTAAAGACCGATCTCCTCTCGACCCTTTTTATTTCTGTTTCACGCCCTCTTCGCCTCTAGCACCCATCATAAACATATTAACATAAACAATTCTAGGGATATCTTTCGCTAATGCATGGAAAATTGAAAATGCGCCAATTCTGATGGTTCTAAATTTTACTAGTTGAACATTTATATTTGAATTATATTATTATTTATATTATTACTTATATTATTATATATTACTATTTATATTATTATATATTAATATTTATATTATAATATATCATTATTTAGATTATTATATATCATTATTTAGATTATTATATATCATTATTTAGATTATTAGATATCATTATTTAGATTATTATATATCATTGTTTATATTATCATATATTATTTCGGTTTATTATTATTATGCAATGTGTTTTGTGTACTTTATTCCATTTTGATAATTCTTGTTAATATCCTTGGCATATTCGGAAGAGTTTTACTAATTAAAAGTTCTTATGAAGCATTAGTGCTTAATTTTTTTTATTGTTTTCTTTTCTCAGAAAAACGTCGACGTTTCAGGAAAAACATTGTTTCCTTCCTTAGGACAACATGTATAAATGAAATTCTAGAGTGAAATAACATCAGATGTTAGTTTAGACTTTAAATTGAGAAAACGTGGTGTTTAGATCTTATAGGTTAACAACAATTTGAATTCTAAACCCATATACATACAGTATAAAATTCTAATATTAGCACTACAAACTAAATCAGCATAATACTGAGAGTTGATTACATTGACTACATTCTTACCAGTTTTAATAATGATTTTGATAAAATTTACTTAAACTGTTGTAAAATGTTAATGTGTGTTATGTTCTAATACTGGGAGATTGAAATCTGTTTTATCGACCGAGTCTAATGTCATATCGGTGAACTATTGAATTAAGAAACCGCAGAAAGAGTTGGTGAATGATTAATTGAATTAAGATTAAGGATTGAATGATAAATGTTGTTCAGATTTTCTATGTTTTTTCTATCGTTGACTGTCTGGTTTTGAAATTTGATAACGCGCATGTGCTGTACCCAAAATACGTTATATAAAGGAAAATTAATAATATTGTTTGATTCTGCATACACAATAAAGTTTTAAGAAATTACTAATTAAAATTTAACAAATAATTAATTAACATTTAACAAATAATTAATTATCATTTAACAAATAATTAATTAACATTTAACAAATAATTAATTAACATCTAACAAATATTTAATTAACATTTATCAAATAATTAATTAACATTTAACAGCAAATTTGTTGGCTGAACTTCTCTAAATGTACAAAACCCATAAGTTGTCATCCAATTTTTCCAAAATTCTTAGTAATCAGGCGTAATGTGGTTTTTATCGGGGCACTTTTTCCTGTGCACATAAAAAGCAGTTCGTGCTCCCAGTTTTGTGGACGTACTTTATCTCTCCCTCTGTTTCGAGCGAAATGCAGAAAAGGTGTTGTAGGAAATTTCCCGTCCGCCTTGCTCGCCCCATAAATCTCGAAAGGGCTTCGATTGCGCGCTTTTCTTATTGTGTAAAAATGTTGAGCCTGCCCGCCGTCCCCAGTTCGGTTATTACCCGTAATGGCTTCCCAGTCGGCTTCCTAATTATTTTATGATTATGTGTTAATTTGTATACCCGAGCTAATCCTGTTTAAGCTACTAAATTTTCTACCAGCTGCTCGCCTCGGAGTAATCCGGTATAATATAGACGTGCACATTTTATGCAAGAGGTGCATTCGTGTTGAATTATCGCGCACGGCTCAGGTTTCTTAATATTAACATTAATTTAATTAATTGATTTATTTCATTCATTTTTAATTAGTTAATTAAGATAAGGAGAAGATTATTGACATAAGAATGTGCAGAGAGAAATATTAGTAATAATGAAAATTGAGATAAGATAAATAATAATGAAAATTAAGATAATATATATATAATAGTGAAAATTAAGATAATATAAATAATAATGAAAATGTAGACAATACAAATATTATAATAGATAAACAATTGAAATAAATAAAAAAATGAATACAAATAAAAAATGAAGATAAATGAATTAAAATAAATTTAAGAAAATGAAGATAAATAAAAAATGAAGATAAATAAAAAATAAAGATAAATAAAAAATTAAGATAAATAAATTGAAATAAATTTAAAAAATGAACTGAATAAAAAAAATTACATAAATAAAAAAATTTAAATAAATAAAAAAAATTAAATAAATACAAAAATTTAAATTAATACAAAAATTTAAATTAATACAAAAATTTAAATTAATACAAAAATTGAAATAAACACAAAAATTTAAATTTATACAAAAATTGAAATAAATACAAACATTGAAATAAATACAAAAATTTAAATAAATACAAAAATTGAAATAAATACAAAAATTGAAATAAACACAAACATTGAAATAAATACAAAAATTGAAATAAATACAAAAATTGAAATAAATACAAAGATTGAAATAAATACAAAAATTGAAATAAATACAAAAATTGAAATAAATACAAAAATTTAAATTAATACAAAAATTTAAATTAATACAAAAATTTAAATTAATACAAAAATTTAAATTAATACAAAAATTGGAATAAATACAAAAATTTAAATTTATACAAAAATTGAAATAAATACAAAAATTTAAATAAATACAAAAATTTAAATAAATATAAAAATTGAAATAAATACAAAAATTTAAATAAATACAAAAATTTAAATAAATACAAAAATTTAAATAAAAATAAAAAATTTAATAATAATAACAGGAACAACATGTAACTTATAAGTTACTGTTGTATATACAACAGTGAAAAATTGTTCACAACATTAAACTGAGCGTGTTAATAATAATTCGGAGGCCGTGCACCCTCCAGCCGTGGGCGATGCAAAGAAGTCAATTTTCAAAGTTGCTTTAAAAAGAACTTAAAAACAAAAGTTTTATTTCGCAGGGAGAACTCGGTTTAAGTGGAACAAAGCAGCGGCGCGATTTTATTTCTGTTTTCTTAAATCGCGCGAAAGAATATATTTTTGTTTGGTTTACCGTACAGTATGTAAATCGAGTTAGACCGAGTTTTCCGGAAAATGTTGATGAGATCGCCGACCCGCGATGTGTTCATTTTAATGCGGTCTCTAGACGTTTCGTGGATTTATGTACTCGCACTAGCAAATATGCTCGCTTCGGCGGGTGAAAATTTCTTCCTATGATAATTCTCTGTTTTTGTACGCTTATTTATGTGAGCAACAGGTGTGTGTGTATGTATGTAAAAATATTAAGGAAAATCATTTTTGAATTGAATATCATTAAGTAGGTGATGTATTATTCGCACATTTTGCTGCAGTGATTGATTTTGCTGCGGTGATTGATTTTGCTGCAGTGATTACTTTTGCTGCAGTGATTAATTTTGCTTTAACTCTAAAGAGTCAAATTCTTTATAAATTCTAGTTTAAAACAAATTCTCTGTTGCTAAATCATCATCTGTATATTTATTCTTTTTTTTAGTATTTCCATTTCAATTATCGAGTTACTGTACATTTATTCAATAATTAGAACCAAACAAGTTAATTGTTATAAATAAAAAGGTTGACTTTTTATTAAGATTATATGTTGAATATTATCAAACGATGCGTTTGCTTAGTAAAACTAAGTAATGCCTCATGAAGAGAAATTGACTTGAAATGAATAGAAAGAAGATAAAGTTGATAACTGTAAAATAAGAATAACAGTAAAATAAGAATAACAGTAAAATAAGAATAACTCTAAAATAAAAATAACTGTAAAATAAGAATAACTCTAAAATAAAAATAACTGTAAAATAAGAATAACTCTAAAATAAGAATAACTCTAAAATAAGAATAACTCTAAAATAAGAATAACTCTAAAATAAGAATAACTCTAAAATAAAAATAACTTTAAAATAAGAGTATCATTGTTGGAGAAACATTATGAAAAACAGAAAATGAAGTGTTTACAATTTCAGTTAAAAAATAATTAAAACTGTTTGCGTGATTATTGATTTCAAGTAATTTAAATATTATAAAATGAATTATTAACGCGGTGCAGTCAAAACAGAGAACAGGAGGAAGTAGGGAAATGCGAATTGTAACACACAATTAATTAAATAAATATGGAGTGGTCTCCACTCGACTTTCTCGCAAGTTTCTAAGTTGCACTAGACATGATAACACAGATTCACATTAGGATTCAGAACGATTTTTGAATAATTTTATTATACACACATGCAT